>CATIWR010331844.1:0-13831 GCA_949677035.1 Omphalea diandra | reverse complement strand
TATATATATATCCCCTGCCTATTTTACTGACAAATCATGCAATAAAACCGGCCGAACAATCTCAGATATCCTCAACTTTATACATTTTTTTAAAAAAATTTATTCCCAACTTCAAAATAATGTATCAGTGTGTTCCATCATGAATGCATTTTATTGCAAATCTATCCAATCTTGATTGAGCGTGTGCCCCATCCTACATGGCTTGATGATGTGACAGTCTAATGTGTTAAAATACAATATTTAAATAAAAAACAAAAAATAACACCATTTTTTGTCGTCTCCCTCTCCCTTTGTTGTCAATTATAAACATAAGCTAGGGTTTTTATTGAGTTTTACAAATTCAATTCCTTCTTCACCCTACTCTCTCTCTCTCTCTCTCTCTCTCTCTCGTTTCTAGTAGGTAAAACTTGTTTTCTATCATTTGGTTAATGCTTGAAAATGGAGACTAAATTCAACAAAAACATTCATGCAAATGCTCATGTTTACCTTATTAGCAAACAGATGAGCTTTTGTTGTTGTGGTAACCTAGCTCGTTTGATGATCTTGCATACAACAAATAATCTAGGGCATATGTTTTGGTCATGTTCACATATCATTGTATAACTCTTAGAAACTTTAATTTGTGTTGGGAACATGTTGTTATTATCGATTTAATAATGTTTGAATTGGATTATTTGTGCATGGAACCTAGTGTAATTATTTTAGATGGCATGCTGATTGGGTAAATGAATGGACTCTATTACTACTTATTGAACTTAGACATCTAAATAAAAGTATGCTGATGATTGAGGCTGAAGTTAGTCATGAAGGTACAAGTCATGAGATGAGAAGAGAAAGATGAAGAAAGAAATTGATTTGTTGAAATCTAAGCTAGAAAAAATAACGTATGTATTAGAAAGAATAAAAGGAAGTAGGGAGTTTATAAGATTGGATTTTATGTTGTTGTTGGGTTATTGTTGTTTAAGCTGCATGCTTAATAGTTTTGGTAAGGAATTAGTTGAAGAAGGAAGGATTTGGCTTAAGATGTATTAGTGTGTTTTTTTTTTTTTTTAATGTTTGTTATGTAATGTTGGTTTGATTTTGAAGTATTCTTATAGTGAAGAGCACTTGGACCCTATATACTCCTTTATATAATCAATTAATTTATCTATGTATGACATTTTCAAGATTCAATTAGATTTTCAAGATTCAATGCTTTGTTTTCTTATTTACAAGTAATTCACTCATATAAAATTTATAACTTTATAATATGAAAAAATAATGGGATTAATTCATTAATTAATGTTAAAACATCATTATCAAACAATAAGAAAATAAATTTCCATATCAACCATATTACCATTATTAATGTGAATTTAAAAAAAAAAAAAAAAGCAAACCAACATAACCAAACTAATCAATTATGCTCTAAAGCACATTCACATTGTTAATATGGACAAAAAAAAAAAAAAGAGCAAAACAAAATAGAACCTAAGCAACTCTGTATCTTTATGGCAACTTTTTAAACTTTTGTTGTGGTTTAGGCAAAACATGTTGGCCTTCATGGATTAACAAAGATGTGGTTCTACTTATAGGTGTAAGTGATCTTTTAAGTTGAACTCTTTGGACTACCACTTTAAGTGGCACATTCTTTTTTGATGTCACTGATGTTTGGGTGCATATTGTTTGATTCTCATTTGCTACAGTTGTCTTGTTTGTGTTTTGACTTGTTGCCTTATACCTTATTACCTTTTTTGTGGTGCTAACATTGTCTTTTTAGTTGCTACTATTGCTACTTGCCTTGGTTCATAAATAAACCATTTGATCCCTATGCATATACAATATTGTAGTTCTATGCTTATTAAACTAACAATAAGACACTTTGCTAAAATGACAAATAGAAGTAATTTTTTTACCCTAAGATACATGTTTCCTGTCTATGTAGATATACATAGCCATAACCTTTTGTTGCCTATTTACATAATGACAATACATTGTAGGACAATAATAAAACTACTTGATTCAAGTATTATAACCTAATTTTTAATAATTCATAGGTTAGTTTAGTGCAAAGGTACCAAAAAAGGGTAAAAGACTATAATATTCAATGATAATAATGAATTAATGCATTGACCTTAACTATTGATGAATTTTAAAGATTTATCCATATTTGGGTATATAAGAACCTGTGAGCGCGATCAATTTTTGGGGTTGCATTCAAATTAGGGGAATCTTGCTTATGACTCCCACCTTTGAATGATTAATGGGGGATCAAGAGAACAGGGGTCATATATTGGTACAGCCCTAAGTAGTGCAACACATTTTGGATCAACGGGGGATCGTTAGGGCTTCTTAAAAGGTATAAGCGCTTTTTCAAAGTTGTGGTTAATGGAGGACCAAGGCTGAAAAATACATTAGCATCATCCCTAATCGAAACAAAGTCGTCATCTAACTTTGGTCAGGATAAGAATCTAGGTAAAGACAAATTTTGAGCCTACTTAAGTCATTTAGAAGGCCTAATCCATCTTTAACCTATCAGATATTGAGTTAGAGAATTGGGTACTACATGGGGAAAACGTCAAGCACCCACACATTACTCGAATTTAAGGATTTAGCCTTCCGACATCTTTGATTCACCATTACCATTTTAGCTTTATTATTGATTAATCTAGTTATTGATCTTAGGCTTGTTTCTAATGTATCACATCAAACATAACATCTCAAGGCATTGCACATATGCATACATGGATTATATCTCAAAAGTGGGTGGTCATGCATAATCCATAAGTGTAAATATGCAAATCAAAATCAAAAGGCATATACATCCCAACCAATAAAAAGAAATCACATTATTAGTCATCACATTATAATCAAAGAGATAAAGAAATTAAATCCACCTAAGTTAAAAGGATACCATCAACCCATACACTGCCCATTCCCATTAGGGAACCTAGCATACATCTATGCCTACGTATCACATTGCCTATGATCCTAACATCAAATGAATAATCAATGATGATAATGACATAGAAAACATAAATACATAGATGAAGAGAATAATATATGAATGCATAATATAAATATGGTATGCCAATGCAATTTGAGGATGGTGAAGGCCTTGGGCAAGTCATTAAATCATCATATTGGGATTATAGGATCATTAGATCCTCACCTAAATTGTGCTCAAAAGATATAGAGCATCCTTATGGATGCCATTAACCATTTTAGGGGCTAGGATATCAACATGTTTTAAAGAAACTTCCAAAAGGCTAATAATCCATTTAGTACATAAAACACAAAATGTAGCAAAATAGAGGTTATAAAGGATTAACCTCTCTCCTAAAACCCACTCAAATGGACACCTCAAAAGAAAATATGAGGAATGAACAAGCTAGGAAGCTAGCCATTCCTCTATGATGATGGTGGTTAAAGCATATAAAACACTTATTACCATAAAACAACACTATAAAACAATGGCTCACAAAGTTATTGGGATTGTAAATCCCTCTCTTAATCATTGTCAAAGCACAATCAAAATAAAATAGTGCAAGGGAAAAAAGAACACATGACAAGGAAGAAATTGGAAACATTAAAATTATGAAAATGAAGCCTCTCTCTTAACCTTAGCTCCATTTATTAAGGGAATATGGGTCCTATGCCATGAGGCCTACTTTATTCTACCAGGGGAGCTCCCAAAGTACCCCAAGAAAGCTTAGAAATGAAAGAAAAATGAATAAAGAAAAAGGTGAAAATATATTATCTACTCAATTAAAATGGGTTGTACAAAATAATTAGTGGTCTATACAACCTTTGTAGTGGTATGTGCAGACTAGTACTAGGCTTATACAAATTATTGGGACTATGATCTTATAAAAAAAAAAAAAAGAAGAAAGAAAGAGAAAGAAGGGGACAAGTAATAGATGCCTTTGATACTTTTTGTAATTTGTCTTGCCCTTAGAGGCATTAGAGTTCTTAATCATTCCTTTAAAATACAATGGTAAATGCACAAAGTCAAGTGAAAATGCTTAGGTTCTACCTTGGATCTTGGTGTGAATGGCTTAAGTGTTTAGTTTCTAATGTCATGGGGTGAGTTGAATGTCAATTTTGGCAGAGTAACCTTAGGGTTTAAGAGCCTTTCCTAGTGGTGAGCAAACCAGTTTGCTCGATTCAATTTTTTACCAAAATCAAACAAGCCGAATTTTATTTTACAAACTGAATCGAATCAAAATTTTTTAAAAATTGAATAAATCAATACAGACATACAAATTGAACCAAACCAAACCTATAAAATTTTGATTTGGTTTGGTTTGATTTAATTAAATTACATGTATTTTTAATATAGTTCAATTCAAATTAGTTTGATTTATCAATGATTTTAGTTTATTCACTTTATTCATTTTATTACATTAAAAATCAAACTAAAAACCGAAAACCAAATTTTTTTGAAATGAAATTCAAACAGAACTGAATTTGTTAAAAGATTGAACTAAATTGAACCAAACCAAATCAATTTGGTCGATTTTTTTTATATAGTTTGACTTTTGCTTCTCTCCATCTTTTAGAAATAGAAAGGTATTTGTAAAGAGGGGATGAGTGCTTCTGAGCTAGAATAGCTCTAGTTACACCAAATACATGACCTTTAGTAGATAGGATTAGTGAAAGTTATAAAATTAGGGTTTTTAACTTATTTGTACAACTACGAGATTGGTTGTACAAGCACATGCAAGTTAACAGTCAACTATTATAGAATCTTTTTTATGCTAAGGTTAAAAACTTAGTTGTACAACCATGTATGTTGGCTATACATCCATCTATATTGGTTTTACAATGATCTAAAGGTTGTTTAGTGGTTCTTAGATTGGACTTGCATAGGTTTGTGGGCTTAGTTTTGATCTTGGTTTGGGTTTGATCCAAGGTTCCCCTATGCCCCATTCATTCCATGTATAACTTCTCCCTTGCTCTTTGGGGATTTGATTCTATTAGTTCTCATCATCAGGCTTAAATCCTAAGGCTTAAAATTTAATGCTCATAGTTTGCCCCTACTTTGTGCGGCTTGGAAAATGTTATTTCAAAAATAACTATTGAATAAGGCATGAGAAAATAATGTTGAATAGTAAATGTTAGAAAGGATACAAAAGGATATAATTTTTTTAATTGCTCTTTGAATAGGTACTAACGTGTTTGTTTGTCTTAGCAGTTTTCTAAAAGGTACTAAGTTTGTTATGATAGCTTTCTAGTAGGTCCTAGTGTTGATTATGTGTTTCCAATTGCTTTGTAATAGATATTGGGTCTCTTAACAGCTTTTTAACAGGTTCTAAGCTTGCTCTTATAGCTTTTTAGCAAGTACTAATGTTGACTATATGTTTCTAATAGTCCTCTAGTAGGTACTGGGTTCGTAGGTTAGATCTCCAGGTAGTCATTTTGACTAAATGGATGTTCAATAGCTTTCTGGCAAATACTGAAAAAGGCTTCATGCTCGAATAATAATTCTAGCATGGAATATTGGTTCAACATCCTTTCTGGCATACATTAGGGAGGATTTTATGTCATGGTGGCCCTTCTATCATATGTTAGGGAAAAATCTATTATTTGAATAGTGACTCTAGGGTTGAAATGGTTTATGAAACATTCTAGCGATTGTTATGGATAAGTCTTCTTTCCAAATAATTATCCTAATTTGGATTTGTACAAAAGCCCTCATGGCATTCCCTATGGATAAATCTTAATGTTCCAAGTGTAATTTTATAATTTTAGTTGGAGTTTTAGAATTTTTAAATTGGGCTTGATAGGCTCTTAGAAGGCTTAGGGTAATTTGTTCATTTTACCATCAACCAACTTATTCCTCTTCTTTCTTTCATTTTTCCCATCTCTATATCTTTAATGTTTTTTATACAAACATAAGGGTTGATTTTATAGCTAACTTAAAATAAGGTGTAGTGCAGTAGTGTAATTTTGGGACATGGAGTGGCATTAGTTGTCTTACATATCAACCTTGTCTATATAAACAACCTCCTCTATATAAAAGGTTACGGTCGGCTATAACTCATTTGTGCGATCTTTCTCTTTCTCTCTACTTTCTGGCATTACTTAAGACTTAACTTTCTAAGTTTCCTTTGCTTCGAGATTTATATGGTCGACTTTTCTAGGGGGAGGACATCATTTATTATACTCTATAAGACTTAAAGAATGCTTAGGGTTGCAATTTTATTTATGCTCTCACACATGTCATGCCTAAGGTCGTACTGAAGGGCCTTAAGGCGAGGAGGGACTTACCAATCATGTATGACTATATTCCCATCTAGCTAGAGCAACTTCAAATGTGGCGGGTCCTACTGTTCCATTTCTTCTTATTTCAATTTTTGTTTACTCTTTATTCTTTCTTTTTCTTTTTAGCACTTTTGATTTTTAGGCACTGCTCCAAAATTTTATTTAACATATAAACATTAGGTTAGTTCTAGAAAATTAAATTAAGTTGTAGGACACTCACCTTTAGCATTCTATAATCTATGTGTTGACCATCTATTAGTTAGTTCTCTTGGTTCACACATCTTATTCATATTTTTTATTCTTGTGTCCAAACATTGCCTAAATTAATTAATGAGATAATAAGAGGAAATTAAAACACATACCTATGAGGCTTGATAATTTATTATATATATATTTTTATTAATTGCTTACTTAAATTTGGTTTGGATTGTGTCAATCTTGAGAACTTTTTGTACATTGTAATGAAACTAAGTTTAGAAACCTTGTGAAATTTTGTGAGATAAATTTATTTTTTTATGATGTTTCATGAAATTTCATAAAGTACTCCTTATAATATAGGTATTTTATAGTCATACTATAAGCATTCGTTGATGTTATAATTTTGCAATTTTTGCTTCCCTTTTCAATTCTTTGCCTGTAATATGCACCTATATATAAAAATATACAAAACTTATTATCATCTTACATGAAACCACACATTTCGAATACCTAAAAGTTGCGATTTAAATTTTCTTTTTTCTACTTGAATGGTATTATTAAATGATTTGTGTATTCAATTGAATTTTTTTTTTATGTTGTATATTATTCTGATCTTTTTCTTCTCACTTTTTCCTTTAGTATTCTTGGTTTGACCTTTTTGTTCCTATCATTATTTTTGTCATGTAATTCTAATTCTTCTTACTCATTTCTAGGGTGACGTCTCTTTCAACAAGGGAGGTGGGGTTATCACTCCAGGTCGAGTTTGGTTCAGCAGGCTGCCATTGCGCATGATCACTCGCTTAAAGGAGATCATGATATTACCCTTTATGTGAGCGCTCCCAAATAGGCCTTCATAAGTGATGTGATTGCCATATAGGCCTTAATGGAGTTATGGATGGATATCATACAAACCTACCATTTGTCTCAAATCGAGGACCTTACCTTCACACTTAGGGACTTAACTTTCATGACAGGGATCGGGTGCTCTAGGATCCTATTGTTTCCTAACACAAAAATATACAACCCAATCCTATAGATGGACTACCATCGCCTCCTTGGATGTGTCCCAACATGAAGGGAAACCTCATTTTCGAACACTCTAGCTTAAAAAAGATGGCTCATGAGGGTATAAATAATAGTTCTTAAGAGTTCATAAATCTTTTTTTTTATTATATAATCGTACGGGGAATCTATTCTCTAATCTCGGAGACAAAACTGAGATCTACCTCCTATCGACCCTTGAGGACCTAAGTTTGGTGCACTATTTCATTTAAGGGTTTGCTAAGCTCGCTCAGTTGTATCGCTACCAAGATTATTATTGCCATAAGCTATCATACATGAGTGGTATTTTACGGGTACTTAATGTAATTAGCTTGTTCAAGCTTTTCTTTCATTTTTATTTTTTTCCTTTGCCTTCTATTTGACTTAATAATGCATTTTTGGTAACTTAAGCCATAAAGCTGTGATTTCTAGTAGAAAAAAATCCTGAGCCTAACATGGAGTTTTGCTATCTTTAATATGTGAGATGGAGCTTCACGCACCATAAGGAGTCATCATTGATGTCAAGTGCAACTGCTAGAATTTCGAAACCATGGCTCAAGTTCATTTGATTTACAAAGATGAGAGTAATCAATAGTTTTACATTATTTCTAAACATTGGCTCAATATTGGTAGCGATATGTTTTTATCATTTTGTTTTACTTGCAACTTTGCTTGGACTAGAGGGGGCTAGTTATCACGTGGTAGGCGAGGTGGTTGAGGCTGAGGTTCATTCCTTCAAATGGTGTCTACCAATGGGGCTCTCAATACGAGAGTGGTACATCAGGGAAAAGGTATTGCTATGGTGCGAGGGGCTGAACACGTGACCAATTCCTTAATGTTTACCCTTTAACATGTTCTAAGTGGCAGACTTGAGGGGGGATGAATACTAGTAAGCTCTTACATTTAGACCTAGGTAGCAACTTATGGTTGGTGGTGTTGACGATCGAGCTTGGGTGGCTAAGGCCTTAATGAGGACATTCCCGATTAGTAAGGCAATTATTCAAGCATTCTCTTATCATAAAACTCACATAGGAAGATATTGCATTGTGATGCCTGAGGCATGAGTGCTTACTCTATAGAGGAGGCCTATAAACCTCATCCTTGCAGCCAAGGATTATAATCAGGCTTGAGTTATTGAGTCTACTAGTCTAGAGGATCCCTTCTCAAATAGCCTAGTAGAGACATGTGTGACCTCCCTTACTAGTTTTATGATGGCCCTAGAGATTACTACGTCGATGAGCACATTTGAGCCAGCTAGCATGACTCACATAAGAATTATTTCTCTCTCATTCTTACTTTTCATTCGTTCTTTTACATTTGCTAATTTTGTCTCCTTTTTGTATAACCTTACATCTAGGTCAAAACGATGGTTAGCCTGATAGTTGCACTAAAGAAAAGAATGATGTAGTAGACTCATGAGTTCTAGGTCAATAAAATGTAAGTAATGTATATATGATGTTATTTATGTCTTTTGTGTGCATTTGTGACTATCCATCCTAACCCTTATGCATTTTGAAGGAGTGGTCCATCATCAGGCTTATGAGCATAGGAAGACACAAAACCATTTGATAGAACTTCAAGTTTGCATAAAACAGTAAGCCCCTATAGAGTCAAAGGATTATGTTAGCACTTTGGAGGAGGAGAACGAAGATTGAGCTAGCCACTACTCCTTTTTTGCTTAGTTATTAGGATTTTTCTCCTTTTCATTTTTAGAACTATCTAATACTATAGAACTGTAGGATGGTTTTTAGGTAATTTTAAGGCCCATTTCTTTAGATGTTGCTTTGATGATCAGGAGCTTACAAAATTCTATGGGGTCAATCTCACCTCCATTATGTTGAATTGTAACTCTTTTTTAGATATATATGCTCTTTGTTTATTTCAATATTCTATTTATGATATGGATGTGTGACTATATAATCTCGACTTATTTGCATATGTATATGTCCTTAAAATAGGCATGAAATAATTTAAATGTCCAAAATGCAAGGAAAACTTTGCCAAAGAATCTATAGGAAAAATCATTTTACAAACCATAAAGTTATTTATACATATGAATACTTGTCTATATAGATAGTTTAAGATGTCTATATAGTCAAGCATTATTGTATACAACTGTCAAACACTATTCACCTTCTCTCCCATTTATAAATACCCTTCTTTGATTTTCACACCTAAAACTATTATTTTAAAATTTTATAACATGATGAGATAATTTTTAACGTCACTTTCACCTAAGATTTGGTTCAATTTGCCTTGGGCAAGTTTCAAAGTCTTTTGGTAACTTTCTTTTATTCGAATCAACATGGATTTTATTTAGGCAGCTTATGATTTATAGGACCCCATCACCCATTCTTAGAGATATTGAGGTTTGCCCTTTTACTAGAAGAATTCAGTATCATTTTCAACTATTAATTACAGGTGCTGACTTGATCTCATTTAGATTACCCATATATCTAAAAAGTAATGGCATTATTTAACTTATGCTATGATGAGATGCCTATTTATACTTTAGGAGAAAAGAAAATCCTCACATTCTTATTTCTCAGCCCTTTATTCCTTTATGAGGCATGCTCAGGCCATGCAACATGCAAGCCCACATTCTAGCTGCCATTCTAATAGAAGAATTTTCATTACAAAGCGATGATAGGGAAATTGACTTGCAAGCCTTATCTCTCCTTGAAGAGATTGAGCTGAGAAAAAAAATTAGCCCCAACAATCCTTATTCAAACTATAGTGGGGTTAAACAGATGTTGCTTGGCATTAGTGAATCTTTCACTGATATTCCCATACTACTTCGAGTATCAGTTTATTTTAACGCCTTTTATTTATTATTTATTATTATTATTATTATTACTATTATTATTATATGTGTACTTTTTAGTTTCATTTTTCTTTTTCTTTTTCTTTTTTTTTTTGCCTAAAATTTTGCTTAGATTGCTCTTTTGGATTTTGGATCTAGTGGGATGCTCATGTTTGCTTAGGCTGCTCTTTCAAATTTTCAGCCTAATGAGCTTTTCTTTTATTATTTATTATTTTTTTTATAATTTTTCTTCTTTTTTCTTTTTCAAACATGGTTACAAGAGAAATTGGATTTGTTAGAGGCTTTCGGCTATAAATGCTAAGCACAATTTTCGCAACACCACTTAAACAATCATCTATCAAGGGCTATTCACCATTGTGGTCAAATGGACTCAGTGGTTGTCTCATATTAGTGACTTTGATATTTGTTAGGCTTACCCCTGGTGAAGGCTAACTGGCATCACTTCGAGGACATATAGAAGATGTGTGATCATTCTAGCTCTGTCATCTAGCACTTTTTCTAATTCAGTTAGAGTTTGTCATCAGTTTGGGGTCGTACAAAAGGTAGCATGCTTTCATCATTACTAAAGGACCCTTACCTGCCTTTTGGATAAAGTAGAGGCTACTTAGGTTGATCATTACATCAACCACATCATTTTGGTCAAGACCTCTATCAATGATGATGCTAACTTTGAGGCTTGGTTAAACAACATGTTGGGATTTGTAAAACAAACATAGTGGAAAAATAAAAACTTTTCTACAAATAATCTTACCAAAGATTCATGCGATTGGATTAAATCAAAATGAAAAGATGTAAATCTTACCAATCTATTTGAAAGGTAATAGATCTATTAGGAGGCTGAGACGGGGTTTACACCAATAACACCTTACCTCGAGCTTAAATTCAGATCAAGGAGTCACCAAAGGACGATTGCCCTCTACAGGTATCCATACAAATAGGTTACTTCCAAAACATAAGGTGTGCTAACACTAGGGTTTCTCTCTCTCTCTCTCTCTCTCTCTCTCTCTCTCTCTCCTTTTGTGTTTTCTGAAGAAAAATGTGAACATACTTTTTTCATATAGAAAACCCTAAAATGTATGTATGTGTGTGTATACACACACACACACACTTTTATCTTAACATTTTTATTAGCGACCTTAAAAAATCCATTTGCTTATAGTCTATGAGGTAATGACTTATGATGGATCACCGTATACTTTTTCAAGATTACTCTAACCTCAGCCTAAAAATACACTTTGTTATAAGGTACCCTATAATGACAAATCAAAGTTCTTTTCTATGAATTGAGCCATTTGCTTTGCTCTTAGCTTGCTAAAAGATTTTGCTTCCACCCATTCAAAAAAATAGTCTACCACAACCATAATATACTTTTGCCCCCTTATAGAGGCATAAACAATCACATAAATGTCCCATGCTATGAATGGTTAAGGTGAAATTATATTATGTATCTCTGTCAGAGGTAAATGGTTAAGGCTATTATGAACTTGATACTTATGGCATCTTCTTATAATTATGATGTAGTCTTTTTCTATGGTTGTCCAGTAATAACCCACCTTTAAAATCTTTTGAGCTAGAACCTTTCCACTTTTATAGCAACCACATACCCCTACGTATAATTCATTCATCACTCTACTTGCTTCCTCTTATATCAAACATCTTAGATAGACTCCATCTGACATTCACTTATACATCATACCATTATAAACTATAAGTTGCGAAGCTAGCTTTCGAATTATGTCCCTATCGTTCTTTTCGATCCATAAGGTATTCTCCATTTTCCAAGTATATTTGCTCATCATAATACTAGGGACAATTCTCCATAGTTGTTTGTATCAACTTTCTTCAACATAACTTGGTGTTAGGGACTTAAGAGTGATTATTGGCTTCATCTGTATCTTTTTATACCCATCCCAAATAGACACTAAAGTAGCTAAGGTGTCAGCCATTTCATTTTCTTCTCTCGAAAGATGATGGAATATGACCCTTTGGAAATTTTGGGATAACCTTTTCAATTGTTCCAAATACAGGCTTAGGCATTTTTCTTTCAACTCCCATTTATTAGTTATCTAAGAAATAACTAACAATGAATCCTTAAATACTTCAACATTTCAACCCCTATTTAGATTAATGATTCTAGCTTAAATGCATAAGCCTCATACTTAGCCATATTATTGGTTACCCTAAAGTTTATCTTCTTGGTCCTTGGGAGCAACTCTCTTTTTGGTGAAACTAAAATTACACCTACATCAACCCGTTTCTCGTTTATTACTCCATTGAAGTGCATTCTCTACTCTTAGGGCTCTATTGCTCTTTGCCCATCATTAATGAACCAAGAAACCTCAAATTCATAGACTACGATGAGTTGTTGGGCTAGGTATTCTACAACTTCTTGACCTTTTATCACCTTTTTGTTTACATATTTTATAACAACCAATTTCATTTATTAAGCATGACATTTAAGTCTAAAAATTCATATGCATAAAAGTTAACTCATAATTCATACATAATCCAATTGGTATTTGATGTACACATATGTTAATTTATTTAATGTTGGTAACCATAAACTGAATTCTAACTAGGTATATGTACATTACATAAGGAGAAAAAGAGTGTGAATGTAGCCAATAACTTGTGATCTATATGCCTATATGCAAAACTTTATGCTCAAAAGTACCCAAACCTTATACTTCACTATTTGAGAAAAAATAATAGCAATTTAGTGAGTCACGACTTAATAAATAAAAATAATAATAAGATTATAATGGCATAATTAATAATCAATTATTATTAAAACACACCACAAGTATATGGATTAGCTTATGCAAGTGCAAATGCAACATATTATTTGATTTTATCGCGACCTTGCAAGGCAAACATCATTCCCAAGAATTCATGTGATTCAAGTGACATTTGATTTTGTTGGCCAGCATATAGCATATGATTCATTTGATCAACAACATGTACCATAATAGGACATATCAATCCCTTTGCTAAGTGATTTATAAGTGTTTGATAAGCTAGTTACAATGTCCTTTTAGTTCCATATACAAGTGTTCATTCACAAAGGTATTGTAAGTAATCATTAAGATCAAATAATTCTCACTTGACTTGAACTCACAATTAAAATTTCACAAATCAATCATATATACTCATAATAGAACACAATCATATGTCAAAATCATCATACACACTCACATTGGAATCCAATTATATCTTTTAATCACCTTTAATGTAACCAACCTTTATGGTAGGTTTGAACCTCTCTCTTGGGCTTCGTCAATGTGTTGAGATCCTAACATTTGATACATATATCATTATAAAATGTCAAAATGAGTTTGCATACATGGTATACAACTATGGTCATGTTCCATTCAATTTAACCTACTATTTATGCTTATTATTCTTGTATGACAACCTGATCTTGTTCACTCTCCTAGTAAAAACTATATATATATATATATATATATATATATATATATATATATATATATATATATATATATATATATATATATATATATA
>CATIWR010331810.1:0-28193 GCA_949677035.1 Omphalea diandra | reverse complement strand
AATTAATATAAACATGTTAATTTATATATTTTATGAAAATTAATTTAATTATGAATGAAGAATTTAATTTTATGAAAATTAAATATTTTGGGCATAGATTTTAATTATAGGAATTTTGATTATTATATTAATATCATTTTGATTATTATTATCGTTAAATTAAAATAAAAATGAAAAAATGTAAAAAGTCAAAAAAAAAAAAGAAAAAAATACATTTTAGTCAAAACTCCAAAATAAGGGCAAAATCGTCTTTTTATTTTCAAACCTATGCAATTTTATTGGTTTGGGTGGGTTTGGAATGGTTTACCAAACTCACCCAAACTATTTCATTTCATTTCAATCTCTTCAATCCAAACATCAAATTTTTTTTTAAAATCAATTCATTCCATTTCTTTTCATTATAAACCATTCATCCAAATAAGTTGTAAGGATTCATAGATAACTGTATCCAAATCATTTCTAAAATGAGTATATAAATGTATTTACCAATTAGATTTTGACTTGAAATTTCTACTACATAATATATATATGGATATATTTACCAATAAAGATACAGAAGAATGCTTTTGAATGAGAAAATGGTGGTGTCTATTTATTTAATGTTTAGATAACAAAGTGAAACTGCCAACTTTTGGATACATGAACCATGATTTCTCATAACGTGTCGTTAATCGAAACAACAGCTTTGGACAAATGTGAGAGAGCAAAAACATTAAAGCAGACCGATTAACAGACAAACCGAAAAATAAATAAATAAATTGTGAAGTTCTAGCATAAAACAAAACCCAAAACGTGCTCCTAAGTGTATGGCTCCACCCCCTTTGTGCATTATGACTGACGAAACATGAGTCCCTTTGTTTGATTAGAAACTTTGTCGTGTGTGTGCAAATCTTTATATGCAGATTTATTTATATTTGTTAAGTTATGATTATGATGGTTCATGTCCAATGATACAACTTGAACGGCTACAAAATATTTGCCTTTTGCCTTTGCAAAGAAGACATGTAGCACGGCCAGCTTTAATAAAGCAAAATCAGAAATACTGTTACGCGTGCACGGGCCTCACCCACTTGCGGCTTGCCCTCGACAAAGAAGTGGGCCAGACGAGATCCCCCAAAGCCCAAAAATGGGAGGCTTCTCGGCACTTCTTCGGGTTCAATGAATCATAAAGCTAACTCACTGAAGGAGAAGATCGAGTTAAAGAAATTTGAGCATAAGACAAATACTAGATATCTTTTTATATCACTTTTTTTTTTAAAAGAAAATTCTTCTTATTACAATGTATGTAATATGATATTAAAAAAAATAAGGCCTACAATTATTATTAATAAATAATTACTATAAATTTTAAGTAAACAAATACATAAGATTCAAATATATATTTATTTTTTATTAATAAAAATATATCATCCATTGATGAAAAAATTTAAAGATATACATTTTTTGGATCAAATTGTTAAATAGTCTATTAATTATTAATAAAATAATATAATAATGAAATATATATTATATATTATATTTTATAAATAAAAAAGTAAAAAGACACTAAAAAAATAAATTTAAGTTGGGTTTTCTTTTGATTGATTTTTTAAAAGATGTTTTGATTGGGTTTTAGAAAGGCTGAAGGGAGCGTGAAAAGTGACGTGGGTGGCAGTACAAAATCCTAAAAAAAATTTTTGAAGCAGAAAATGAGGACTAGGGTTAGGCTTAGGGACATGGGTGGAAGGGAGGAATTAGGGACCAGTTTTGGTAGATGGTGACATAGATCCTTAATGGCTTTCGACCAAAAAAAAGGGACATAGTTCCAGAATTGCTTTCGGCTTCGACGTCAAATTTTGCGGCTCTTTTTTTTGGAAGGCTTATCGCACTCTCAAGTACAATGATGCTAGAAATCATTGTTTTTTGAATAATTGGATATGCAAATGCATTGGCCTACTTCTTCTTTATTATTTTCTACGTGACGGTTTGGAAACATTAGTATTATATAAGTATTTAATGTAACTTCCCCATGGTCTCCTCCTTACGATCTCGCCTTTCAATCTATGAATATTGCCCTTTTTCTAATGCTCATCGATTCAGATCTTTCTAATTTCAAATTTTGGTTTGCACTTCTCACTCTCATGTGTATAATGATATTTAATTTGACATAACAATTCAAAGTTAAGTAAGACTTTTTTTTCCATAAAATTTCAAATTTCGTGTTTGAATGCACAAAGTAATAATTGTTTACATATATATATATATATATATATATATATCTATATATTAAAAGGAAAAAACTACAACAATAATGGTACAGCGTTTAATTTAAGAAAAAGTACAATCAAAATTAGACTTAACTCAAAAACACAGAATTCAAAATCAATTTAGGCTTCCAACAACATAATTAACAATAAAAAAGCGTGTCCAGGAAGATGAAGAAAAAAACAAAGGATTTAAATGACTTGTACTTGTAGAGCGAAAGCAATGGGTCCTTAAATGGCTAGCACTAGATAGAACTAGATCTAACTGTCGTTACTAACGTGAATCTGATAAAACTTGACAAAGCGGAAGGGACAACACCAACACTCCATTTATAAGGGATTATGGTCAAATTAATTTCTTTTCAAAATAACGTATTTTAAAGTGTACTTTATGTTGTTTTAAAACGATTAAAGCTGATTTTGGTCCCTCTAACTATTTTAGGATATCTAATTATATTCTATTTTACTTTTTCAATTTTTAATTTTAAAATGTTTTTGTATCAATATTAAAATTAAAAATCACACGTTGAAAGGTACATAAAATATAAATAATATATAATGATTTGAATTCAACTAATAATTTAAAAATTTTAATCTTTTAATAATGAAATAATGACATGATACACCTTTTTTTTTATCAAATATTTTTATATCTCACGTGTTCTAAAAAGACATTATAGTATATTTATTTTTTATTTTTTATACTTATATTTTCCTTTACTTTTCATTTTTATTTTTTCGTGTTTTAATTCACTGAAAAATCTTTATTTAGGAAGGTTATCCATGTTTTATTTTATCAAGTTGAACATAACATGATTTATGCATGGGAACCCGTTTCTTTGATTTTATCACTCATTTTCTCTCTTTAAAAAAATGAAGAAGATGAAGAGAAAATTGTGGGATTTTGTATTTATTTCTTAAAATTTAATAGTTATTTTTGTTGCTATTATTGTTTAAAATAAAAAAAAAATGTTGAGTTTTTTTTATATATTCTCTCTCTAAAAAATGAAGAATTGTAGAAAAAGAATTAAGATGAAGAGAAGATTGTAAACTTTTATTTTTGTTTTCTAAGATTTAATAGTTATTTTTGTTGTTTATAATAAAAAATGATAATTTTTTTTATATATTTTGGATGAAAAATAGTTAACAAATAAATAATTTTGAGCTAAAAATCAGTCATAAAAAGAGAAAAAATTGTGTTTATTAGAGGTTGGAAATGATGTTTATATTTTAATTATTTTTCTTATTTCTTTTTGTTAAATAAATACAAAATAAATATTTTCCTATAAACTGTTTTCTGTATTTAATTTTTAACAATTTTAAATCAGTAATAAACTATTTGTAACCTAGTAATAAATCAGTAATAAACTATTTGTAAATATTTTATTGAGATTTTATTTTTATTTTCTAAAATTTAATATTTGATATTATTATTATTGTTGTGTAGAATAAAAAATGATGAGTTTTTATATATTTTTAATGAAAAATAGTTAATAAATAAATATTTTTAAGCTAAAAATTAGTCATAAAAAGAGAGAAAATCGTGTTTGTTAGATATTGCAAATGATGTCTATGTTTTAATTGTTCTTTTTCCTTTTTTTTTTTGTTTATTGATAGTTGCATCAACAAAAATAAACATAAAATAAATATTTTATTGCAAATTATTTTTTGTATTTAATTTTTAATAATTTTAAATTAATAATAAATTATTTATAAGCCAGTAATAAACCAAAATAAATTAGTAATAAACTATTTGTAAATATTTTACTGTGTATGAAAAACTAAACACAAACGTCGTCTTCAACTTCTTTATTTTTGTTTATTAATGGTTGCATCAATAAGAATAAATATAAAAAAAAATTATTGCAAACTATTTTTTGTGTGAAGAATTAAACACAAACATCATTTTCAACTTTTAGCAACTCAATTTTCTCTTTCTTTTTATGACTGATTTTTAGTTTAAATATGTTCATTTTTAATTATTTTTCATCGATAATATATCAGAACTCATGATTTTTTATTCTAAACAATAAAATAAGCATTCAAAATCATATTAAAATTGTTTTTAGAGTGAGAAACATATATCACGAAGAAATTTCTCTCTCTATAATATATTTTACAAATCTGTAAGTGTGTGTGAGAAATAATATCTATTTTATTGATTTTGTTCCATCAAAAAACGTGAATAAACTCGTGAATGATTTGATCCATTAAGAAACGTAAATGAATTTGATAAAAGAAATCATGTTTGAGAAGAAGAATCGATAACGGTGGAAGATCGATTTGGAAACGTTTATTTCTTAATTTGATGAATTCAGTTGGTTAAGATAAAAAGATTATATCGTAGTTTTTAGGTAATAAATATGTCATTCCTTTTTTATGAAGTTTGTTAAGGAAAGAAGATTTGTTTCTCGTGTATTGCTCAATTCAGTTATTATAGATTTTGAGTGTTTAATTGTCAAAATTTTGTCCAAGTCATTTTTTTGAAAATGGTAAATGCTTGAAGTAAATATTTCATTAGTACTTTAGTTTTAGGTATTTGTGTCATTATCCATTTAGTAATAGTTGACTCTTAACTCATTTTAAATACAATATATTATCAGACTTAATATCTATCCAATTTTTATTGCCTCCACATTTTCAATTCAATTTCATCAAATTTCTAATATGGTATTAGTGCATATTTGGTCCAATTTAATTTACGGTTGTTATCTAATTTTTCATCTAAATGTTCATGGTACCAGTAGTCTGGTACGGTCTTGTTACTGCATTCAATTCAATTTCAATTTTTAAGAAGAAAAATTTCAATTTTAAGTGGTCAACTAAGTCGTTGTTACTTGAGAGAGAGTGTTCATATTGAAAATCTCACTTTAAAAAAGTATATAAAATATAAATGATATATAATGGTTTGAATTTTGTTATCTAATTGGCTAATTTTAATCTTTTAGTAATAATTGACCTTAAACTCATTTTAAACTTAATTTATTTTCGAGTTTAGTTTCTATTTAATTTTTGTCGTCTTTACCATTTCAATTCAATTTCATCATATTCTAATAATCAATCCAAATAAATAGTTTTTTGACCTATTATATGTTTGGTAGAATAGTGAACAATTGATAACCAAAAAATAAAACTATTTTATAACAAAAAAACTCAAAATTCATGAATATCTCCCAACTCTTTCACGATTGATAACCAAAAAATAAAACTATTTTATAATAAAAAAAACTCAAAATTCATGAATCTCTCCCAACTCTTTCTAGTTATCTCTCATTAGTTGTCATTCCTTTTCATATTTATATCCGATTGAACGCAATTTTTCTCAATAAATATTTGATGTACAAATCAAAGTAAACAAAGACAAAAAAAAAAAAAAAAAAAAGAGACTTTACAATTATCTAATCTCTATTAGAGTTCAAAATTATTCAACTTTAGCTTTGGGATAATCTCTGAAACGCTAGCCATACCAACATATCAATGGAAGAAGTACGGGCAACAGTGTCAAAGGAGGAGGAGGAGTGGTGGTGCTCGAAGAGCTCATAGTGAGTGCAGTGCGAGATTATGTAAACGGAATAGTTGGCAGAAAAAACGTTGCGAACAGAGACAGTGCCTTCCATGAATTATTTTGATGTTTGCAGTATATAACGGCTTCTTTATTCTCGATCTTCATCTTCCTCTGTTCCTCCACTTTTTTTTTTTAAAAAAAAAACACTAAGTTGTGTAATTGAGATCGAAAAATAAAATTAAAACTTTGAAAATTTAAATGATTATTAAGAGAAAAACTTATATGTGTTTATTAATTCGATTAGAATAAAGGTGGTAGTATGTAATTTTGTTATCATTTTCATAAAATTTCTTGAAATTTATACTTTTTTTTTACAAAAAAAAAAAAAAAAAAACTAAGAACAAAGCAGTTTTGTATCATTTTGTATGCATTTGTGTTTGTTGATGCAGTCTTTGGACTTCAACGGTTGTAGCTTTTGTTATCAGTTGTGCTAATCAATTTGGTTATATGGACCACAATTGTTGTGTAGTTGACTTTTTTTTATCAATGAAAAACGAATGTGGTTATTGAAGGAAGAAATTATTGGGTTTGTATTAGAGATTTTATTTTGTTTTATTTTTTAAAAAATGAGATGGTTATTTTTGAATCTTTTTCTACTTAGAAGTAATAACATGAAAGAGAAAGAAAAGTTGAATTTTAAGTAGAAATGGAGAAATTATGAGAGTTTTTTTGTGTGTGTGTGTTCTTATTGGCCTTGTGTAAGAAGGTCTCTAATATACGATTGGGTTAAAATAGCTATAAATTGAAATTTTTAGACTTAATAGGTTAAAGAATTAAAATTAGATGTAATCGAACATTTTAAAATAATTAAAGGGCTGAAATGATCTTTTGTTCATTTAAAAAATTATTCAAGAAAGAGATGCTAAAATAAGGTATAGTATAGAAATTATCATTATTTGATTGTTGCAGAAATACCATTATTAATTATTAGAGGAATGAAAACTAATTATTACTATAAAATAAATTTTGGAATTACGAAGAGATAGTAAAACATAAGACAATGAATAACTTGACTTTTCAATCCACCAATTCACTTTTGAAATCCATATCTTATATAATTATAGTTTTTCCCAAACACATTAACAAAAAAAAAAAAAAAATCTATACTTATGAAGGGAAAATTCCTCTCCAATTGAAGTGCAAAGTGTATTCGTATACTTCCATTTCAAAAGGAAAAAAGAGTCACAATCACTCGATAAAAAATATAATTTTATTTATTTTTAAGAATAAAAGAAAAGCATATATTTAGGATATTCAAATCTAATTTTGAGAGGAAAATTCATAAAAATAAAACAAGTACTATGAAAGATCTCATTCTGAGTAAATAATAATAATACAAACAAAAATAACTCCTATAAAATATTTGTTACAAATAACAAAATAAGAAGTTTAATAAATACAACAAGTCAAAGAAAATATAAAATAGAAATCCTCTACTACCTTATTTGAAAATTCAGATTTTATAAGACATTAATAGAATAATTGTATTTTCTTGATTCTTTTATTTAGAGGGTCTATGTTTAAAATACTTCAATTTTGTCATTTAAAACAATTCATTTTTATCATTTAAAAAATAAATGATTTGTTGAGAAAGTCAAAATTACAAGATTTTTAAGAAAATTTATTAAAAAATTTAGATGAAATTACTCTACTATCCTCGTAACTTAAATTGATACTATGCTTATTTTAAATAAATACAAATATTTAAGAAAAAAATTATTGCAATTCATTATAAATAATATAAATGAATTGAATTCTAGCAATTTAAAATTTATTTCAAATAATAGAATTTCATCACTGTAATGATAAAAATTTATTAATAAAATTATTTTCTATTCTTTTGTTGCAAGATTTGTTTCAATTAATATGTATATGATAATCGCTAATTATTAAAAAAAAGAAGAAGCAAAACTTCTTCTATTCGATAAGTATTATAATTAGGATTAAAATATGATAATATATTTGTATTTTACTTTAATATATTAACTATTTTGTCACTTATTTATAAAAATTATTTTAAATAATTATTTATTTTGATATTGTTAAATTTTAAGATCCTTTCATAAAAAAAATAATGTATTTTTCTATTAAAATGACTCAAAATGTCACAATACTCATGAATTATATTAGGGGTAGCAATTCATTTCATGTCAAGACATGTGTATAATATGAACAAATTAATCCGAATACGGTCTATTTAGTTAATCGTATCAAAATTTTTTATCCTTACATAAACATATTTATTAAGTAAGTTATACAACACGACTCGTCTAACTTATTTAATTAATCGTGTCATGACACGAAAATATACATTAAACTTGAAAACATATAAAAATTTTTAATTTTCAACTAAAAATTATTTATATATTGAGAAAATATAGACTAAATATTAAAAATCTAAGTAAATGTAAAGTTGAATTTAAAGTTAAAGATATTTTTTTATATATGAATATATTTATTTAAATTGTGTTTAAATGTGTATATTTGTATCATATATATATTAAATGCTAATTCACTAACTTAATTATATAATATTGTCTATTACGGATTAAGCGGGTCAACCCGCTTAAACTTACTTTTTTGTTATGTCATAAATAAGTTGATCCGTTTATTACCTAAACTTATTTATGTTAAACTAAAATTTATTTAACTACGTGTCCTGTCTAATTATTTAATCCGGTAGTATAAAAAATTTTCAGCTAAACTTATTTATGTTAAACTCAAATTTATTTAACTACGTGTCGTGTCTAATTATTTAATCTGGTAGTATAAAAAATTTTCAGCCCTAAATTACATGACTACATCTTCAACATTTGCATATGCATAAATCATTTCTCGTCGAAACTCCATCCCGTTCCGTATAAGCATCTAGTGCATAGAGAACTAAGAAAACATAAATCTAAACTCGAAGGCCAATACAGTGATCTCTCTCTGTGGGCTAAAATTATAATTTTGACCATGATTGTTTGGATACCTTCCACAAAAATAAGCCCATTGTCTCTCTCTATCTCTCGATTATGGAAAAATTGCATAAATCTAAGAATTGAAATCTCAACTTTATTCCATAGAATTGGAGTCTAAGAATGTTGATATTGTAATTTTAACATTATTAAAATTAATTTATTAACCTTTTCTACTTGACTAACGATAAAAATATTTATTTTAATAGAATGACTAAATAATTTAATGAAATGAAAATGTAGATATATTTAAATTCATTTTACAAAATAAAAAATAAAAATGTATTAGAGCAAAAATCAAGGTTATAATCGTATTGCATCTTTATAATTATAGATTTTGAGTCTATTTACTTTACATGTTAATGGTTACTATTTGTCAGTTAGTGATTGTTTATTGATACAAATATTTAGTTAATATATTACTATTAATTGCTATTTGAAAATATAATTATCAATATAGGCATAAAATTTAAATAAATAAATACAATTATAGAAAAAGCTAGAATCCAAATCATTAGTCATTTTAATTAGTTTTAGATCGGTTTTGAAAAATAATTTTTTATTTTTAAACATTATAATTGTATTTATATCTTTAATATTTAAAATTATATTTTAATAATATTATAATTGTTATTTAAATTTTAAATTAAATCAGTTAAATTAAAAATTGATCAATTAATTGATTTAATTTGAAAAATAGTGAATAAACAAAATTTAACTACACATAAGTTAAAATTTATGGGATGAAAACTAAAATATTATTATTATTATAAAACAAACAGTTATAATCTTCTTCATCAATAAAATAATGGGAATTATTTGAAAAAAACCGCTAATTCAATTAAAAGACAGATCATGCATAAAATTTGGAAATTAAACATTTTCCTTGCAAAAAAGTGTCAAGTATTATCAAAATTATATAAAGCTCTTGAGCAGCTCAATCGAGTTATAGTTTCTTCTTTATTAATAAAATTATAAATGAAATTATTAATTTTTTGGAAAATTAAAATTTTTGAAGTCATTTGTTAATATTTGTATGAAAGATTATAAAAAATTTAGCATAAAATATGCATTGCAACACTAAAGATATATTATTTTCTATATATGTTTTGTGAATATTTTTTTAAGAATTTAATTTATACATTTAATAAATAGAAATATTATAGTTAAGTTAGAATTTTTAATAAAATTATTGAATTCGAGATTGGCTCGTTAACCTAAAGAGTGGAGCTCGAACTTGATTTTAAAACTTATTTGATAATTGAGTCAAGCTTGAACCAGTTTCTAACGAACTGAGATTTGAGTAGAATTTATTCATTTAGACTCCTATTTCCATTAATAATATTAAACACTTCTTAAGCTGTTGTCGAGCACAGCACTATAATAATGTGACAGGTGATTTTATATAGATCGGGATTGGTTACTGCAGCTTCTACATTTGTGATTGCTGCATCAGATGCCTTTTTACCCAATGACAACCTGTTGAAGGAAATAATCAATCAAAATCTTGATCTTCTGTACTCTCTTGGAGCTGGTGGACTGGGGCTGCCTTTACTTTTGAGTCACATTTATGTAACAGAGATTAAACGCACCCTTCAAGCTCTATGGGCACTTGGTGTTGTTGGATCTTTTGCAACATACACAACCCTTGCTCAACCAGGTGGCGAGAACTTGGTGCATTACGTCATTGTGAATACAAATGCTGTCTGGTTTGTCGGTCCTCTGTTTGCAGCACTGACAGGACTAGTCTTCAAAGAAGGTAATATTGTAGTTTCACTCTATGCACTACTGCCATTTCTTCTGATTGATTGTTAATAAGTTAATTGGTCTTTTGGGCATCCTGGTCTTCAATTTAATTTAGTCGTTTGATATGTTGCATGCCATGGTTATATGGTTATTCATCTGATTCAAAGTTCAGACTTCCTGCACGTGTGCAACTCTCCTAACATCCTTGAACATTAGACTAAGCATTCCTGCTTGAGGATTCTTTAGTTCCTATCGACTAGGATGCAAAGACAGAAGTTTGCTAAGCGATCGGTGGCCTAATTCCCTCCCTGTATGTATGCTGAATGCACTTGCACCACTTGGGCTACAAGCTGGTTAATAGCTTCCAAGAAAGCTTGGTTTTCATTAAGGAGAAACGACTTAAATAAATTATTTCCACTTCTCCTTAGTGTTATGTTACTGCCCAAGGTCAATATTTTTGTAGGTCAACTAGTGGTGGATGAAGGAATTCTGTCTGCTTGATTATTTTAATTTTTGACATGTCTTGATAAGAAATTTTTTGTATTTCACCACCTTTGATACTTTTTGTTTTCCTCGAGAAGCAGGATTATTATGCAATATGCTTCAGTTATTATTTCTTAAGTGTTTCTGGAATTCTTTTAGCTTAGCAACTATTTGCTAGATAATACTTCCAATCTTTTTTTCACATGCTTACTATAGGCTCTAACCAATTTCCCTTGTAGGAGAAACTGCAGTTTGCTATATGATGCATTTATTTGTCATGGAGGTGTTTGCTTAGGCCATAACCAACCTCCTTTGTAGGATAAAGGAGTTGCTTGCCATAGGCTATGGGTTATATTACTGCTACATTTCAGTCAAAGAGATCACGTTTTTTTCTGATTGACATTATTAAACTGGTTTACTGCTATGGGAAGCTGGAAGCTGGCGTTCTCACTTTTATTATACCGGCAGTTCTTCTTGGGCATCTGGTATTCTTCTTGCAACATCACCTTTATCTTGCTTCTACTGGATTTTTGTCATAATCATGTCGTTTGACATCTATCTCTAGGTTTTAAAATCTACTTTATCCATTGTTTGATGAGCTTCAACTGAAATACACAGACTGGTTTAATGAATGATGGAGTAAAGCTTGTTCTATTGGCTTCCTGGATGGCTCTCTTCGTGATATTTGCTGGAAGGAAGTTCACTCAGCCCATCAAGGTGCATTACCTGATCAAACATTTAGTGTTTTTCTTATGAATCAAAGAATTGAATTAATAGAAAGGAGTCAGACTTTACAAAACTGAAACAAGAACAATAAAAGTTACACACTAGCGAGTTTCAACCTCATTATGTCCATAACTCTTTCACAGACTTCTTGTGCTGACATGATTCTATCTTGGAAGCACTTTTGATTCTTAGCCAACCACATGAAATACACAGTGGCACAGAAAATAAGCATATGTTTTTTACGCAGTTGACATTTCCCTTTAGTCTTTTTGCAAAACCAGTGAAGTTCATTTGCCCTCTTCATAGCAGACCTTTTAACATCACAAGCAAGGACATCTGATTCCAGACTTGTCTGGAGAAAGAACAAGAGAAATACAAGTGAGCAATTGACTGAATCTGAGAACCACACAACTCACAATTATCAACCTATATAACCCCATCTTTTTGTAAGCAAACTTTTGTCAGCAATCTCCTTTTAACAACCAACCATGTAATGAAGCTATTCCTTGTATTTAGCATGTTGCCGATACATGGCAGAATTAGCACTTCTAGTAATAAAAGAAAACCTGATAGTGTGAAAGACCATAAAATTTTCTCTTTCATGTTAGCTTGGACATTTATTAGTTTTCGTTTGGCTACTTGAATTAATTTCTGCAGACATACAAATAAAAAGTCAGTGGAAGTTTCTGATGATTTCTTGTTTATTTCCAAGGACGACATTGGTGATAAATCTGTATTCATGTTCAATTATCTCCCAGAAGACGAAAAGAAAGCCTTGATCGAGAAACTTGAGCAGCAAAGTCTCAGCCAGGATCTGAATTAGATAGGTTTGCGAGCCAAACATGAATAAATAACCAAAAAGGGAAAAGGTTCCTGTACAATTTTGACTTGGCATCACTTGTAATATACTGAGATGATAAATATCGTGCTATTGGTGCAACATTTTTGGATGCAGATAATGTGTTTTATCCAGCTCGAAAAGGTGAACAAAGATTTGAACTACCAAGAACAAGTTAAGCTTTATTTTAGTTATCTAGGCAAAGCAAATACTGAATACAGGTTTGTGTAAGTTGACCTTGACTCGTTTTAACTCGTAGGCATGCAACTCTCAAGATCCATTCGTTGAAGATTAAAGACCAAGTTTTGAGGGGTCTTTTAGAATAAACCTTCAGCTTCCATAACATAAACTGGCATATCCAAGCGTCAAATTATTAACCATTCATGAACAATTGAACACCATTGATCTTCACATGAGCAGCCATATCCTTCCCAAAGCTCAAGAAAATCAAACTAATTCGTTCGACTTCCCAATAACATTCAAATGCCATTCTCATTCGAAGATACAGTCAACGCTTCTTTGAGCGTGATAATGCACTGGCTAGCATAACGCTACTTGCTTATCTTACATGGTGAACTTAAAGCAAAGATACCTCTTTTCCCCCTTTCAATCATTCCATGGTATAGTGCTTTACATTTAAACTAATTTAAATTGGCCCTCTATGAACTGTGTTATATGCATATCAAGTTCACCAGACACATGCCCGACCTTAAAAAAAAACCATGTTCATTGCTCAAAAAAAAAAAAAAAGACCACCAGAAGAAACATTAGACTTTTCATTTTTCTTCTGTCATTTTAAGCCTCTTGCTCCTAATCTGAACTCCGGTATCCACCATTGAGTGGCTGCCTTCATCATTGATCTTTTCTCTGTTGTAGGGCCACTTTTTGGCTATAGTTGGTTGTTCTTTACAATCAGCTGTTTCAGAATTGTAAGTATCAACTCCAGTTTTATCATTCAAAGTGGCAATTTGCTCAAGCAATATCCCCTCATTTTGCCCATTAATAGTTGACTCACCACTTTCATTCTTCTGCTTGTCTACCTGCTGGAGTTCAGAATCTGTTTGATGGATGTTAACTTTAGCTTCTTCCTGTTCACTGTTTGCATTGCATATTTCTGAATCAGCACTCTCATCTGTTTTCTCATGGATGCCATCACTTTCTTCAGTGGAATCATTAGAATTTTCTAACTCTGCCTGTCTTTGTTCCAGTGATTCAATCACACGCATCAATTCTCTATTAACCTGTTATGAGAATGTAGATGTCATGAAAGGAGTCTGTGACTATTGGAAATTTATTGCCGTAGAACCGTATCAACACAAACAAAACACGATGTTTTACCATGCAACATGAATTTTCTGTCATAAATCAAAGTAACAGATTGACTTGCAGTACCTGTGGATTTTGAAGAAAGTCAGCTATATCATTTGTACAAGATGGACATTTCATAATATTTTTCTGCTCTCTTAATGTTCGCCTGCCTTGACATGTCCTCTGCCTTTTCAAACTTTGACCAGCAAAACGACCCTCTAGGCATGCTTTGCAAAAGTTATGTCCACAGGAGGTAGTCAGAGGGTTAGTCATCACCTTCTGACAAATTTGACAGCTTAACTCTGCATGATGAATTACACAGAAGAAAAAATTTATCCATTACTAATCTATTGGTATTGTCCTAATCCTGGTCATGGAGGGCAAAAGCGAAGCAACATGAAAGTTGCATTGCAAGCATCGATATTTGACAAGAGATTAACCTTTCATAAGCTTTTCTTTCACATTTCGTTTCTTAACTCTCCTCATTTTCTTGCCATCTTCTGGGTTTCCATCAACCTTTTTTCTACTGCATGGTGGACGTTGCTTCCACATCCAACAACATTTTTCCACCTGAGCAGAAATGGCATCTTGTGAAATTTTAAAATGACTAATCTTATCGCTAAGCTAATGTCAAACCATAACTAAGCAGGAAAAGCTCAGAAAGAACCATAATGATACATCTCTTAAATCTTTGGTGTGTATGTCTTTTTGACAGCAATTTTATTTTAATATGAGTAGGGTAGAGTAGAAACACTATCTACTTGCCAAAACAAGCAATCAACTGGTAAATATATAAGTTCTACTTGTGCATGCCATGTCTCTCTGCAGATGGGTAATTGTGTATGTGCAAGAGAGAGAGAACCTCCTTTGATTGAATAGAGTGAAACAGCATTAGCTTGATGGGACAAAGTGAAACTGCATGAACTTACATCATAGTCCCAGAATGGAGAACCCCTCCTTTCAGTTACATCAACTGCATTCTCTAACTCCGCGATGACTGGCAGAGGTCTTGGACGATCTCCATGATCATCACTGCATTTTGATTTCATGATTTGCAAAGCACCATGCAATTGAGAGAGAGAGAGAGAGAGAGAGAAGTGAAACATACCTTGTCCATGGAGCAGGTTCATTGTCACATCTAACAAAAAGATACCTGCAAACCTTGTAGCCCTAATAGGAAAGAGGAAAAACAAAAACTCAGAGGAAATACATTTAGCAAACAGGAAATCTGGACAATTCCCTTCGTCAAACACAGTCATAAGAATTTTACCTGCATTCCATTCTTACGCCAGCACTTCTCTATTCTGTAAATACCATCATAACGTACACCTGCTTCTGGGGCATAAGAAGAGCGCTTCTCTTTGTGAGACCTGAACATTAAACAAAGAAATGTTGTGTGCAGACATTAATATACTACTCAAATTTACTTCTTATTTATGGATGCAGAATTACTGGTATGGGAAGACAATGCATTAGGACAAGGGACAACCATCTAACACAAAATTGGTTGAGTTTTAAGGAGCTGTAGACTGAGACGGATAGGCATCAGATAGAACTTAATGCAAGTCTAATAATGTCTAGTTTAGCAGAAAAGGAAAATAAGTTCCCTATTTTAGGATGCTCTTTCCTTGATTAAATAACCAATAACACTTCATCACTATGGATGCAGAATTACTGATATGGGAAGACAATGCGTTAGGACAAGTGACAACCATCTAGACCAAACTTGGCCGAGTTTTTAGGAGCTGTAGACCAAGACGGATAGGCATCAGAGAGAACTAAAGGCAAGTCAAATAATGTCTAGTTAGCAGAAAAGGAAAATAAGTTTGCTCTTTCCTTGATTAAATAACCAATAACACTTCATCACTGCTAAGCAGTTTAACATTTTCTTCATGATCCTAATGAACGTAAATAGTTGGCTGAACTCTGGGAAACATTTTAAACAAGGAGATATCAGTTTGTAAACTATCTAGTCTAGAAGGACGCCACTTTTCTCAAGTTTATGTACAGCGTATTTCCTATATACAACAAGAGCATTAATTACAATAAAGTGTACAGGTTAAACCATAGTTGTCAAGTAGAAATTCAAATAAGGAATTGAGAAAACCATTTTGTGAATCGAGAATCAAAAATCAAATAGTAAGATTCCATACAATTTCTCAAAACTAATTAAAAAAACAATACTTATATTTCTACGTAAAACAAATTTAAAAAAAAACACAAAATATATCACATAGAATGCTAGAAAGTATTTAAGACTTGAACAAACAATAAAAGAGTGGGTCCTCTCACACTCTAGTAAATAAAGTAGACTTGATAAAGAGATAAAATAATAGAAAAGGATAGATGGACCATTTTCAATGACCAAATAGATCTAAAACATTGTTGGCTAACATAGAAGAAGACTAAAAACAAAAGAGGGAAGGCAAAAGGAGAGGGAAATGGATGACAGTGCAAGGAAAGAGCACTGTTACTTGGGACACTGCAAAATTATCGGAATACAAGAAAGAATGACTTTACGGCTTACATAAGTGAAATGATTTTCTTCCCCTAATCTTACTTCAAATCATACAGGTCGGGGGGCGGGGGATTTCTTTACTATGAAATGAAGATTATATTTTTAAAATCTAAACCGATTGGGTACTACAACCACCATAAGTAAACAATCAGCAAATCAAATGATTCGTATTGATTCACACAATTTGGTATTGATTGAGGGATATTTCCACTTCAGCCTATAGATTCAAATCGATAAGGTGTAAAATTGAATCAGAGCATACAATTTTAATTATTATGAGCCAAACAAGGAAACCAATAATGGAGTTGGGTTGGAGACCTATTTCAATTTCCAATTATGTGCTATACATGATACCTTAAATTTAGAATTACTAAATTTGCAATTTTTTTTTACTCCTAAGCAAGAAGAAAAAAGAATTTTTTAGCAGTCAAGTGATTTTAAAAGAAAATATTCTACATTAAAGAAACATATATTAAAAAAATACAAGGCGTTTAAGGATTAAATTAGGCAATCAGGCCAAGCCAGGCACACTTAATGGTAATTAAGTGACTATATCACTTTATTAACACAACTCACCTCACTACTCTTACAGGATATCCTTTTCGGCAACTTACTCGTAATGCCTCATTCAACTTTTCAAACTTCTGATCAAAGGACTGTTCCTTGTTTGTGCGCTTGTTGCCACTAAGATCACGTCCTCCACTATTCACCACAATTTGCTAAATTTAAACATAGATCAATTTGAAAAATAATAAAAAAAATCAACCAGAACATGCATTAAAAACAGACGGTAATGTTATTCGGGATAACAATTTTTACTAAGCAAGTGGAAGGAAATTCACTTGAAATCATGTTAATTTAGCGTAAAATATGAATCCAACCAGGACAGATTGAAAAGGTATCAAGAAGGGCCATAATCCCTGGAAGCCTCCTTCGACACCATTAAATTTTGGGTTACTATATATCACAAATGGCAATGCAATTTACATATATATTGTTCCTTTGGCTCCTCTAACAAGATTGGTAAAATGATTGGCACATCCTAGACATTTAAGTTCTAGGCTTGTCCTTGCTTTCCAGCTCATGAAAAAGCAAACCATGACACACAGCGCTGCAGACAAAAGCATACCTCCCAGTGTAAAGGAACCAGTCACCATGGTCCTCATCATCTACATAACCTCCAGAGAGAGCCACTGACTGGGCACCATAAGTTGACTGACCAGCAATTCCTGCAACATGGGGAAGGTGTGCACCCCATTGCCTACACTCCAGCCTATCTTCCCACAATTCTCCAACCAAAACACCTTGCTTTCTCAATGGATCATTCTCAGCAAGAATTGGCCCAAAGTGATCAGGGGGGACAGTGACAAAGATCTTTCCACTAGAAGCATTAGCCTTCCCAGCTTTCTTTGCTCTCTCAGTGGTGTATGCTTTGTCTGGCCTGTTTTGGTTATGAACAAAATGATATTCTTTAGGAGGCCCCTCATTGGTACTGGCTTTGGACATTTTCGCTATGCGGATGGCTTTAACAAGTAGAGAATTTATTCGAGGTTGGCTTGCCATCTTGGAAGGAATTGGATGGCGACAATTTGCACATGTGCGCTTGCCTTGTCCAATCCATTTCTGGAAGCACTTGAGGCAAAAGTTATGACCACATGGCGTCTGAAACAGGAGCAGAAAAGGAAGGCAATGGGAACATGTCAGTCAAGAATGTGCACATGCCAAAATTTCTTTCTTCAATTGATTTTCTAAATAACAAGTAGACATTCAAGACTCATATCCAGCAAAGCAGACTGGGTTTGGGATGTCAGACGTTCCATGAGTTTTTGTCAAACAAGGGAAGAACAAGTCAGATATTAAATAATCCTCGGTTACTTAATAGGCTCGTAAAATAAAATGAGTTCATCAACTAACACACAAACGGATCAGAAATTAACAAACGAAATTATTCTCCCTGTTTGGTTGAAATAAATAGGTTAAAGTATATGTGTGTGTGTGCAAAGAGATGAAAATGAGGAACTATTTTTCCAAATATTGCAAAGCAAGCAATTAAAAAGGAATGTAAATGGATAGTGCGCACAAGCTATAGTAAACATTTCTGATTCTGGGTCACCACTTACTAAGACCTTGTTCCCCCTATCCTCTCTTCTCGCTCCTTTACCCACTCCTAAAAGAGGTAAGGGATCCAGTAAAGTCTCATAATTGAGTGTCAACTCCACAGAAACGACAGCGTTATCGCCGTCTTTGGTCCTTTTTGGCAAACAACAAAGACAGAGAATATCTATATGCCTATATGTATCCATTATCAGACTGGAAAAACAGAGATGAAAATGCTGTTGAATTATGAACAAATCACTTAAGTTATTAGTATGTAATTTTTTTTTTTCCCTTTTCATATATAAACAAGATTAAAAATCCAAAAAAAAAAAAAAGAAGATATAGAAGACCAACCGTAACAGGCCTATCAGGTAACTGCATGCAAAACGAACAGTTTAATCCTTCATCAAGAATCTCCACTGCATCATTACCGCCATTCACCCTGCTCTTCTCCTCTCCCGATGACGGGGCAACTCCAGTCAAGAGCTGCTGCCGTTTTTTGGCCTTCTCCAACTCGGACAGCGACTGGTCCGACTCGATCGCCCGAATGGCAGAGATGAGTTCGGATGACTCGGACGGTCGAGAAACGGTAGGGTTGAGCATGGAGCAGTCAGGACAGTCCCAATGGAGAGCATCGGATAAGGAATCGGGGCGAGAAGAAAGGCAAGTGACGTGCCAGGGAGTGGCACATGTCTTGCACGTGAGAGACTCCTCCGGTGGCGGTTTGGTCTTGCAGATCATGCAAATGCCGTCGCCGTCGCAAGGAAGGTCGCCAACCTGCGCCATTAGAAGCGAAGGCAGGAAGGCAGGAATCTGTGGTTGGTCAAATGGGCCTGTTCAGGAGGGTTAGTGTATGTATTTATATAAGTCATAAATGAAGGGGCCAGGTGTCGAGACATATGGCGCGGGGTTTGGGGTATTTGTATTTGTGTCGTGGGATTTTCGGCGGGGATGGTTTTCAACTTTCGGAAAAAGCAAAAAATATCCTTTGGATTTTATTGCCACAATTAGCTTCGCAATTAAATCGATTTATTCATTTTTATTTTGGTAGTATTTATTTTTATTTTTATTGATTTTAAACTTTTATTGATCAATTTTTAAAATTGAATTGAAATAAATTTTTAAATAACTTTTTATTTTACCAATTTGAATATAAAGAGGATTTGAGATTATTCTATTAATCAGTTATCAACAGTAATTTTAGATTTTTATCAAACACTATTTTATCAATTGATGAGTATTAATTAGTTATTAGTCTGATGAATGTCAATTAGTTATCAGGTACACCCATTGGTTATAATAAACACTTTCATAATATGTATGAATGCTAGGCTTTAAAAGTATGTAATGAGGGTTTGATATTTGTTTTGATTATCTTATTAAGAAATTCATATTTGATTTTAATAAAAGAAACAATAGAGCCTAAACCAAATATTACATTACAAAATAATCACCAAAAATATCAACCAACAAATAAAAAAACCAAGAAATAGGGGGAAAAAAAACTAGAGAGTTGCTTAAACTTCTTTTCCTTGTTATCCTATGAATTGTTAATAATTATCTTCAATTTATTGTTAAACTAAATTGTTTTTTGTTTACTTTTTAAATTTTTATTGATTTTTTTTTTCATACACTTCTGATTTCTGTTGCTTTGATTTTCAAAACTATTAAATTACATTTATTCTTAATATATATATTTGTATACACTCACTGCAGTGCTATGCTCAACTCTACATTTATTTTTCCTAATTTATGTATTACTATATATACACCTGCGTGTGTATATCCTTACAGATATTTTAATAATAATTTTGTTATTTATTTTTTCTGAATATTAAATACTTGGTTGAATGAATTTTAATTTTTATCAAGCACAAAACAATTATATTAAAAATCCTAGTAAAATAAGTTAAATAATAAAATGTAAAATTTTTAACACAATAAAATCATTAACTCTTGAGAGTTGTTGAATCGTAAAACTCTAAAATATAAACCCTGGATTTTTTACCAAATAAACCGAGAAAAGTATTCTTTCATTTTCGTCCAGCTTATAATTGCTTGGTTCTATGTGAGTACATTTTCATATGGGGAAAAACTTTTTGTTATTGCAGTGTTTCTGAAAATGCCTATTCATCAACGTTGCAATATCAATTAAGCTAGTGCCATGTACATTTTGTTCATCGCTCAAATGATTTGTAAATTATTTTGTGATATCATTATTTAATTTTTTTTATTATTATTTTGAGACAATTTAGAGAATCAACATTGTATTAATCTAAATATAAAATAAAGTAAGGGAAAATTTTTTCCATCAATTAGAGTTTTTCATTACAACTCTCAATAGGTCATTATCTCAAAACGCTTATTTATTGATATTCAACGATTAAATATTTAAACGCTAAAAAAAATTTAATAAATATCATCAATTAACATTTCAAATTATTATTCAGTATTTAAAAAAAATAACTAAATATTGAAAATTAGTTTTTCTAATATTTGAATATAAAAGTTAACATTTAGATTTTTGGTTTAGTATTAATTGTTAACCGCTAATTACTCACCGTTGACTCGTATTGCTAAACCAAGCATTATACATAAATTTTAGCTTTATAATGATCTATATTATTATATTAACAACCAAGGTATCTTATTACCTTAGAATTCTTAGTTTCCTAATTAAACATTTCATTTGTTTGAAAACAAATATTTATTATTCCTAAATGTTTGCATTGCATTGTATAATCAAGTGATTTATTTATTTTTCTTTTGCTCTCGTCCTCTCATTCTAATCAAATAATTTTTAAAGTCCAATGTTGGTTATTTTGGCTAAAAATTGACATCTGTTTTTAATATTTTTATTTTGTATCCTTTGTTTTCTTAAATAAAATATAATTTTACTTATTTTTTAATTTATTTAGATGTAGTTCTTTAAATCTAAATATTTGTGCATGGTTTATTTTTTAATAAATCATCTCATATATGACTAGATTTACATATTTAGATATTAGATATGTTATTTTTATATCTTTATGGATAATGAATGAATTTTTGCGTATATTTTAATTTTATATTTATTATCCTTTTGAAGATTTTGTTGGAGGGTGTCAAGTCCAATCAAAACCACGATTATTAGTAGATAGTTAGTACAAGATAAATGATGATGATTTTTAGCCCATAAGATCATTACCGCTTTCAATATAATTTGAAATCGGGACACTTAAATTCTAGGATATCATCCTTTATACCTAAGGTAAAGGATCATTTGCATTATAATTTTGAAGATTATATAGTTTTTTTTATAAAAATTAATTTTCTTTTAATGGAAGTTGTATTTCTTGTTGAGTTCATGGATTTTTTTTATGTTTACTTTTGATAGTAGACTTTAATTTATCAATGATATTCAAGTTATTAGAATCATTTAAAATCATAAGAGTTGATTTGTTAATTGAACACACATTTTTTGTTGAGTTATAATTTCAAGTATTCGTTTATTTTTTATTGAAGAATGTTATGGATGGGTTTCATATTTTTTTTATATTATTATACTTCTTGATGTCAAATTCTACAATTTATTGATTATATAAATGAACCTCATCACCGTATGTGATTACCTGTCAGTAAATTCATTTACTATAAGTGGCAATATTTTATGAATTTTTTTAAAAGAAAATTTATACCAACTCTCTTAAATAAAAATATCTCAATTACGCATGCATTAATATTTTATTAATTTTGCTCGACGAACCCACCAACCAGATAAAATAGAAGCCGCAAAAAATTGTGGGGTCAGTTAAATAAAATGACAGAAAATAGCATCTCCAAACACATAAAAGATGGCATTCTTAATCCAACAACCGCCCACCGAAGGAAATATGAAGTGTAACACCACCTTAAAAGCTAGGAATAGTAATTAGCATGATGTTTAATGGTTTTCGTATTTAGTTGTATCATATCGAGATATATGTATAATATAAAAATATTTAATTTATTGTGTCAAAATTTTCAACTTAATACGGATATATTTATGAAATAAGTTATATAATACAATCCGTATAATTTAATTAATTAATCATATCTTTATAGACATTAACATGTTATGATATACAAATATATGATCTAAAAATATATAAAAATTTAAAATTTTTTAATTTAAAATATTTATATATTGAGAAAATAAAAGTAAATATTAAAAATCTAAACAAATATAAGTTGTATTCAATATAAGGTTGTATTCAAATATATTTTCTTATATATAAATATATTTATTTAAATTGTATTTAAATATGTATATTTGTGTCATGTATTATATGTTAACATATTAATCCGATTATATAATTGTTTTTACTTGTGCATAGAGCGGATTAGGCGAGTTAATAATTTAAATCTGAGCCAATCATTTAAGCATACTTCTTTGTCTTGTTATAAATGAATTGATCCATTTATATTAAATTTAAACTTGTTTAATTATGTGTTATATCATATCATTTAATCGAGTCGTGTAAAAAAATTGGAACACTATTAAAAGCCCACAATGTATAAGAAAATAACCAAATCTCCCTTAATTGGAATACTATTAAAAGTATTATAGCAAATTGCAAAAATAACAAGATCTCCGTCAATTGGAACACTATTAAAAGTATTATAGCAAATTGCAACGCAATTATATACTGTAGATGGAAGTGTAAAAATGAGTGAATTTTCCGTTTCAATACTATTATCTTTGTAGTTCAAAATTGTTTTTTCAATAAAAAAATATTATGTAAATTATAAACAAGAAACACAATTCACGTAACATTATGCTATGAAATACTAAATTAACCTATATAGATTACATTTCCCATTTGTCCAAAAATATTGTTCATTTGCTATACATTTTCATTTCTATTATAAAGCCTTAACCAGACATATTCTTTAACTCTTTTATACACAAAGTTGGGCTCTCTCCTCGAGTTTTCTCTCTCTTTAATTATTTTTTTTCTCTTTTAGTTGTTTCTTTCTTAGTCTATACATGGGTTGCCAACCATTTTTTACCAATAACAACCTATTTTCTTCACATTTTCTTCTCTTTTTTATTTTATTTTATTCCTTTTATATCGATACTTTCTTATGAATTTGAGTTTTTATGCCTTTTTGTTCACTTTTGTGTGATTTATTTCTCTTTTAGTGAGAATTTGTTGGGTTTTGAATCTCTTTTCTAGAACAAATTAAGAAATTTGTTTCCTTTGATTTTATTTTTTAGTATAATAGATTCGAAACTTTTAAGATCTATAACTATCAAGGCCAGATAAAACCTTCCAAACAAGAGATCCAAATTCAGTTCTATCAGTGTTTTGAAGCGTTATTAGAGATTTAGTACTCTCTCTCCTTAGTGAAACGATAGAACTGTATATTTTCATTGACTGTTATTAAAATATTACTATTCATAGAGAGTATCAACTTTTTAGTATTGAGAGAGTTTTCATATGTTTTAATATAATTGCTATAGGTTATGAGCTCGTGATTCAAAATATACTTATTGTTTTATTTGTAACTCTTGTAAATTATCATTTATCAATGAAATCTCCATTTCATGTTAAAAAAAAAAAAAAGACACTTTTATACACAACATATACATTAGGCGTAATTTGGTTAAAAACTAAATCATTTATCGCCTTCCAAATTTGGCATTTTATAGCATAAAAAACAACTCTGCACATCTTACTTAGCATTATTTTACAAGTAGCCTTCTTGGATAACTAATATCCATGGAAATTGAATCCTATGAATGCCATATGAATCAATAACTTTTCTACATAGAATTTTAGAGAATTCATATCTAAAAAATAAATGTGCAGGACACTCCTTATCGGAAAAAAACATATATCACAAACATCAGTCACATACATGTCATTTAGACAGTTTATGTTTTATCTATAATCTACCTTTTAATGTCATATAAACACATGTTTAGAAATATTATGTGAAGGAATACTATAGAAAGATATATATCATGAACATCAAAGTCACATACCTACCATTTGGACAATCTATCTTTTGTCTGCAACCTATCTTTTAATGCCATAAACGCATATTTAGAATGTTATATAAAAATCATATCAATTTACACCAAACTTTAGGCTAAATACCTATAATAACTCTCCATGTACTATATATAATAAATTTTCCATGAGTCTCCGAGCTCTATTTCATAGTATCAGGTTTGGTGTTCATCATCTTATGACTAGCTTTCGCATATTTTCAAATTTGAAGTGTATATTCGTCAATAAATCAAGAAATTACGATTGTCCATTCGTCCATATATCTCTAACCATTGAAAATATGCTATTTTTAGTATTTGCGATATTTACCATAGGGAGTCTATTTGTCAAGGCATGTCCTTAAATCCATAGGTCACTTGGGTGGTGCATTACTTCATCGATAAGGCTTGTTTCTCTTATAAGAACTTTATTCCCATTGTGATGTGCTTGTTGTCATTCCTATTTTTTTCATAAGGTGATTTCAATAGTAGAAGATGAAGTAGTAGTGAATATAGTGGTGGGTAGAAATGGGTGTAGGGATGGTAGGTATAGGGTTGAATATAGATTATGTGATGATGGTGGTGGGTATAGAGTGATGGCAGAGGTGGGAGGTTTAATTATGTGTCTGAAGTTAGAATATGAGTACAAATGATAGGTACATATGTCATTCCAGTCGTATTTAGCTGAAAAATGGAAAAAAAATGTGTTATTTGATATTGACAAAATAAAAGAATTTTATAATAGTTTTAAAAGAACAAGGACGAAATAATGTATTTTGACAAATATAAGGATTTTATCATTTTTTTTCATTTTTTTATTTAAGTGTTTGATTAATCACTCACTTTAAAAAGTTAAGAGAGACATTTGGTTCTCAGATATTTATAGAAAAGTAAATCATGAATGCTTATTTTACGTGAGAATGTTATACTATTGATAAACTAAAATTTTGAACTAGTCGTTGGACTAGGTTGGTTCAACCTAAGCCATAAACCTCTTTTGATATTGATAATAGAGATTGATCAGTTTTAATATTTTCATAAGTGTTATTTTGCAAATTATAAGTTAGATTTTTTCATTGGAAGTAGGATGGTATTCAAAATCTCCAACAATGTAAAAATCATCCAAATTTGGGGGTGTGCATAGTAAATCACGATCGCAAATCAATCACAAGAAAGGATGAAGCTAGGCTAAAGAAATTCGTAGACTATTTCACTATTGCGAACCATCCAAAGTCTATAAAGCTTTAGTCATAGAGAAATTTGCGGTAAGTGTCGCGTTAGGGTCGCGATCGCGACTTTCATAGTGAAAATAGAGGGAAACAAAGCCATAACCAAAACATGCAATGTGTTCTAGGTGTCCGTTGAAAGATAAAAAATTGAGAGGACAAAAATTTAGTAGTCACTGCAACTCAAGGAGTTGAAGCTTCTTTACCAAATAGAGGAATTCACAGTCTCAATCGCGCCTAAGACTTAGTATCTCGTGACCGTGACTTTTGATAGTGGTTAAAACATAATGACTAGATTTTCTTTGACAACCAATGGAAAGTTAACACGTGGACTAGCCATTAGATACAGACGAGATTTTTCGCCGAAATTTTCGACTCCACAATGGAAATTTAAAATTCGCGACTGCGACTTCCATCTGACAAATATTTAATGCTAAATCTGCCTAACACATCTTGAAGATTTGTTTATAGTTTTAGTTTAACGTCACTTTGGTAGATATGAGCTATAAATATTTTACCAAACAAATGTAAATGCAAGAGAATTCATAAATTTGTAACCAATCTCTTGCTAACTTGCTACTCAATCTTTCAATTCTCATTTGTGTGATTGTTTGGTGTAAACAATAAACACCATTATAAGAGGTTTTAGTGTGAGTCTTGAAAACACTTGTAAGAGATTTTAGCGTGAGCCTTGAAAACACTTGTGAGAGGTTTTAGTGTGAGCCTTGAAAACACTTGTAAAAAGTTTTTGTGTGAGCCTAGAAAACACAAGGTGTAAAGTTGTTGTGTGAACCATAAACACAAGATGTAAAAATGTGGTGTAAGCTTGAAAACACCTATTGAGCTGAGTGAAATACCCAATTGTAGAGAATTGGGGAGTGAACGTAGGGTTAGTTAACACTCGAACTACTATAAACAATTGTGTTAATTTCTTTATTCTCCTACTCATCTTAAACATATTAACCCCTTTTTAATTCATAAATTAATTAGCAATTCAACCCCCTTCTTGGTAACCTAGCCCAACACTAGTATATTCCACTTTTTTTTTTTTACATAAAAAAGTAGTTTTCATCTCAAGGATAAAAAAGTTACATTTTTATAGTTATAAAAATATATAAAAATATACATAGATAAATATACTTTAGTTATTCTAATATATGGACATATATAATATTCTATATACTTTTATTTACTAAATTAAAATTTATATATTTTATTTAATGAAACTCTAATCTAAATATAACTCAAATTTTTAAAAGGAAAATTGATTTGTTGTTACAAAACAAAACAAAAATCATATGATAAAAGTTTACTAGGTATACAACATATCATATGACAAAAGTTTATTAGTTAAACAATATTTTGTTCTATATGAAAATATTTGATAATTTACATATATATATAGTTTATTTTAGTTGTTATTTTTATTTTTATCAATAATTTATATTTTAATTAATATTGATCAATTAATATATAATCATGATGCAACTAATATTAACTAGAAAGAATTAATCTGCAATACCACTTATTTTATATTTAGACATTTTAGAGACTTATAGATTAATAAAATAACAATAAAATTATATTAAAAATATAATAGTAATTTAAATTAATGTTCTTGAACTTTTATATATACAAACCAAATATAATATCTTTCAAAATAATCTTATTTTTTTAACGTTATTTACTTAAAAAATTATTTTTTAAAAATGATTTTCAATAAAAATATTAAAAATTGGCAATTAAATGTCTTCTAAACTTGTGATGAACTTATTAGAGAAAATTCAAGGTGAAAAAAAATGGATTTTGGTGAATATTATATGAAGTATACGAATTTCCCGAAACTCCGGGAGAGTTTTAAAATTTAAAGATACCAGTCGTATGTTTTTAGATTTGGGGCAGGCCAATGCAGGACAACGGAGGTGGGATAGGATCCCAAATAACCAGGTTGCCAAACGCTCCCGTATAAAACCATTATCCCTTTAGAACCCTAAGCGCACTTAGCCAAGCGGACGTCGCATGCGAATATTGTGTTGTCTCATCTCCTCATCAACTTCTTTTGGCCATTATTTGCTCTCTGTGCTCACCTCGCGCCATCTATCAACCCTAATCCATCCCTTGAAACGCCACTCGCCATCAATGGCCGCGGCCGAGGATTCCCTCCGCAGAGCCCTTGCCGAGAAGCAATCTGCCGTGGAAGCTCAAGGCAACGCCGTCCGTGCACTCAAAGCAGCCAAAGCCGATAAGGTAGAAATTGACGCTGCAGTCGAAACTCTCAACGCCTTAAAGCTCGACAAGTCTTCGATCGAGAAGCAGCTTAAAGCCGCCATCACTGGTAACGGTCCTGATAGCTCCGTCAACAAGGAAGCTTTTCGCCAGGCTGTGGTTAACACTCTGGAGCGGCGTTTGTTCTACATTCCGTCTTTCAAGATTTATAGAGGTGTAGCTGGTCTTTACGACTATGGCC
>CATIWR010331782.1:0-24977 GCA_949677035.1 Omphalea diandra | reverse complement strand
GTCATTCTGTGACAGATGAATTCGCGGTGCAAGTCATGCCTTAGTCGCGACTGCGAATTTCAAAGTAACTCAAGAGGGAAGCAAGTCCACAACCACAACTTGACAAGTGTCCCAAAAGACTGTTGGAAGTCAAAAATCATGGAGGCATCTTGTTGGTAGCGACCGCGAACCCTGTGGAAGAAAGTTAACTACTTTGGCAGATGGATTCACATCCTCTGTCGCGACCTATGCAAGAAAACTCGTGACCGCGACTTCTGAAAGTAGGTAAAAGACGACGACTATATTTTTCTGGTGAACTAATAAGAAACTGCTACGTGGATTAGCCGTTAGACACAAACCGGGTTTCCCTTGAAGAATTTGGATTTTGCGACCTCGAATGGCAGTAGCGACCGCGATTTTATCCTGACAAGCATTTAATACAAAATCTGTCAAGCATGTCTCAAAGATTTGATGAGCTATGATATGCAACGTCTCTTTGATGAAGTTTGACTATAAATACTCCACCAAACAACCATGAAGAAGGTTGCTAAGGAATTTATTTCAAGTAATTAAAACTCTCAATCTTTGTTACTCTTTTTCTTCATCTTCTTTTTGAAATTGTGATTGTTAGGTGTGAGCATTAAACACCAAGTTTTGAGGTTTTGTGTTAGCCTGTAAAAACACTTATAGGAAGGTTTAAGTGTGAGCCTAGTGAAACACTTGAGTGAGGTTTTGTGTTAGCCTAGAAAATACATTGTTGTAAGGTTGTGTGTTAGCCATCAAAACACAAGTTGTATAAGTTGGGTGTGAGTTTGAAAACACCATTGAGATAGTGAAATACCCAATTGATTGATTGGGGAGTGGACGTATGGTCAATTATACCCGAACCACTATAAATTAATTGTGTCTCCTCTATTCTTTCTTCTCCTCTTTCATCTTTGTTTTGAAATTTTTATTCACCAATTCAACCCCATTTCTTGGTGCCTAGGGACAACAATTAGATTATTATTTTAGCAAGTGAATGGTTTTTCCACTTTATGCTTGTAATTACTTGGCTACCAATTGCTTGATTTATGTTTTGTTTATATATCGAGAGATTGTAAATTGAAATATACGTAAAATCAATCATTTTAGGTTAATTGACAAATATAGATACCACTTAACCTATTGCCATCATTAGAGATTGCTATATCTAAATGAGTAATCTTAACTTTCTGGTTTACATTGAGAAATAATTCTATGAAATGGGATTGCATGCTCGAGTGACTACTCAAGAGAGAGAGGAAGCAAATTGATAGTTGCAATACCTAATCTAAATGTGATTAGAGAATTAAAGCATCATAAATTTCCATTGATGAAATCAATTACCTTAGGTTCATTCAACTAAAGGTTTTCTCATCAATTGCTTACATTTTGCTTTAGTTTATTTTTCTTCTTAATTAATTTTAAAGTTGGTTAAAGTATCATTAACTTGTTTTCTAAATAAAAAAAAGATCATTATATCTCAGCACTTGTACTCGATCTTTTGTGGGAATGATACTGCACTTTTAATGAACTATTATTTCTTGAACAACCATACACTTATGACAATTGGCTAGTTGAAAACTTGTTAAGGGAAATTTCCTGTTCCAAGAAACACCAACTGAATCTTAGGTGTCATAACTAGAACCTTAAATTTTAGATATACCTATAGCAAAACCAAGATATAAATATCTCTAGATTATTTAGGGGAAGCTATTTGAAGAACTAATTGTAAGGATTAATCCTTTCTTAGGTCAAATCCTAATTAACTCTTCAAGAACTTCAAAACCTAACTTAATAAATCCAGGTTACATGCCAGCGGTTCTACCATAAATCCACATTACCCATGCTAGAAAGAACAAAGATTAAAAAAGATTATTGCATTGCTTACCCAATTAAAAAAGATAGGTTAAAGTGGGTCTCTTACAACTTGAAGAATAACTACGGACATTCCATCAAAATAGTTGGGTCTTAAATAAATAGATCAAATGAATCTTGAGTTAAATTGAGTGGGTTTGATGTTTAATCAAATGATTGGGGTTTAAGAAACTTAAAGGAGGTGAATAAGGGAGTTTAGAACTCAAAGAGTCAAGTTTAAAAGAGAGAGAAATCAAAACAAGTTATATATATGAATTCTAAGTCAATATAGTTTTGTTTAAAACACTATCATATCTAAGGATGTCAACACTGTCATGTTTAAGAAAACACAACAGATGTGAATTCCTTCCGCAGATAGGTCATAATTAATTGACTAGTGACACATTCTACACGATCATATCTTTGCACTGTACACCACAGGATCATGTTTGATGACAAACACAACAGCGTGAGATCTCTAAGTAGTCTCCTCAAGCATTTATGATGAATTCTTATTTTTCAAACCTTTTAACTCAATTACCAATTATCTTAACACATCATAATATAATGGTTCAATGGCTTAGAAAATCCAAAACTTATAAACTTTGAAATTATATTATAATTTAAAAAAATCAATTGTAATATTATCCATTAATCATAATTAATCAAAAATAAAATAAAAAATATTTTGTTTGATGACAACTTAAAAATTTTAATTTTATCTTCTTTTTTCTCTCCTTTTTTCTCTTTCTTTCTTTTCCCTTTTTCACCATTAAACTCTTGCCTCCATCCATCTCCACCTCTATATTCATCTCTATCTTCACCTTATCTCTACCTCTATTATGATAAAAATTTAAAATCACAAACCTTAAAATTTATTATAGGGTTTACCATTATTTTTTAGTTAGACTTGTGATTTTAGATTTTGTCATAGTGGATGTGGAGATAGAGATACAGATTAAGGAGAAGGTAAAAGTGAAGGTGGAGATGAAACATGGAGATGAGGTTAAGATGAAGGTGGAGATAGGGGTGAAGGTGTACATGGACATAAAAGTACAGGTAAGGACAGAACTAGAACTCGACTAATGACACAGTAATTTTTTTTTTCAAAGTATATTGAGCTAAAATAAAATATAGAAAAGATTAAAAAGTATGGTAATTAAAATTAAAATTTAAGAACATATGAGGATTTAAATTTAGTAGCTAAGAGGATATAAATAAAAATTATTTACTAAAACAAAAATATAAAAAGTTTTGGAGGCTATTAATACTTTTTTTCTATATATATATATATATATATATCTTAAATTCTATAGGTAAAAGTCTAATTGTAAAAAAGGAGACCATGGTAAAAATGCTAAAATTGTAGCTGATTTTTGAAATTGAAATACAATTATAAAATTTATAAATTTGAGCTACAATTATAAATATGCATAAAATTTTAAGTTTTTTTAAGTCATTAATCCAAATATGATAAAAAAAAATAACTAAACACATAAGAAACACATCAATCAATCTTATTCCCTTTACCAAATATGTCTTGAGTACATAATCAAAATAATATAAAATAATATCTGATGTATTATACTTAAAAAAATTTATAAATTTTAGCTAAAATTGCAAATACGCTTAAAATTTTTTATTTTGTTTTTATATCATTAAGCCCTCAATTAGTCTTTATAAGTAAAATCTTCATAAAAAATAAAGATCATATTTATAATTTAATTTGTAAAGACATAATGATAATTACAATAAAATTTAAACTTTTGCCTTTTTATAGTTTTATGTAAATCTTTAAAATAAGCAATTCTATTCAAAATTGATCAATCTTGTATAAATTGTACCTAATTTTAAAATTAGATGCGAGAGTTTTTGCTATTTGTTGAAATAGTTACAACTTTTTATTTAAAAATTACATTTTAATTGTCCAATGATAATCAACTCAAATTTTAAGAAAATGATAAAGATTAATATTTTAATTGATAATAAAATTTTAAGTAAAAATGATTTATTTTTTATTTAGCAGTTAATATGAATCTATTAAGTACTTTTATAATATAAATGATAATTATACAATAATCATGTTAATAAATGAAAATAGTTTTTCATTTTTTTAAAAAAGTTCAATTGATTTGAATTTAATAAATACTTTTATAATATATATTATAATTATATAATAGTCATACTACCAAATGATAATAGTTTTTGCAATATCTATGATAATTATATATACTAAACATAATAGTAAATGATAATAATTTTTAATATAAATTTTGATATTGAATACAACTGATGAACGTTTGATTGTTTTCGAATGAAATGATCCATTTTTAAAAAGTTTGAGTGCAATAGTGAAAAAAAATATATTTTTTGTTATTAGACTTTTAACTTTATAGCACTTTTTTAAATACATTTATCTTATATTTGAGAAGTTGTTTAGAGGAAAAGAAAATAAAAAGAAAAAGAAAATTTATTTTTCTTCTTTATATTTAAATAAAAAAAGAGAAAAAATAAATTTATTTATTCTCCTTTAATAAAGAAGTATCGGAGATAAAAATATAAATTCACCGTAACTAGTGAACTTTTTCCTTCAATCATTATATTTTCTCTTCATTTTAAAAGAAAGTAAAGAAATACAAATAATAATTATTTTGTATTCTTTTTTTCTCTATTTCCAAATAATGAAAGTTGAAATTTTTTTCCTATTTTTAATTTATATTTTATTTTTTTTTATTTTACCTCATTCTAAACAAAGGTTTAAAGACTATTTTTATTTTTTTCTCCCCAAAAAAAAAATCCCTAATTAAACCTTGTATTAGAAATAAAGCTCGTTGGATAACCTCAGCCGATCTTTCCTAATTTCTATTTTTTTCCCATCATTTCTTTCATCCAACTATTTTCCTCTTCATATTTGAATAAAAAAATAATAAATTTATTTATTCTTCTTAAATAAAGAAATATCGAGGGATAAAAATATAAATTCACCATAAATAGTAAACTTTTTCTTTTAATCACTATATTTTCTTTTCATTTTAGAATAAAATAAAGAAATACAAATAATAATTATTTTTTTTTCTCTATTCCCAAATAGTAAAAGTTGCAATTTTTTTCTTATTTTTTATCCATATTTTATTTTTCTCTTATTTTTCCTCATTCTAAACAAATTTTTTCCTCCCAAAAAAAAAAATCCCTGATTAGACCTTGTATTAGAAATAAAGCTCGCTGGATAACCTCGGCCGGTCTTCCCTAATTTCTATTTTTTCCACCATTTCTTTCACCCAACTATTTTTCCCAACCTTTTCGTTTTTTAAATTAATTGTCTATTTTTCATTTGTCAAGTAGTTAGCAGTCAGGACCACAGCGAAACGCGTCATGCGCTTCCTAAAGGCACGCAACTTAGATACACCCAGAACTACAAGAGAGACGGCATCGGATAAGGGCAGTTAAGCCGGTGACTCAAATTTTCGTGCGGAGTGAGGCGTGCCGCCGTCTGTTTACATGTCTCTTTTGTTGTTTAGGCCCAACGGTCAATCGATGACGACATCTCAAAACAAATATTAAAAGGGCGCAACAATCTGCCTTCCATTTCTGCCTTCTATCCGCGTGTGTCGCGTTTCCGCGTTCGATCTCACCTTGCAGACGGTCAGAAAAAGAAGCGTTAGTGTAATAGTTACAGTAGAAGTGAGTGCATGAGATTATTGCTGATTATTTATAGTAATAGTTGACGGCTATTTAATTGCAGCAGGGCGGCGGTGGTATTTACACAAGCTGGTCAAAGGTCTCGTTGACTGAACCTTATATCGCAATTAGCTCAACAAAAGTCGATAGGCAAACCTGTTCAAAAAAGAACAAAAAGGTGAATAGGCAAACTGGCACGTGAGGGGCGCATATGACTGACACGTTTCGATACACGTGTAGGTTCCTTTTTCATTTACTCGTGAGAAGGTCATTTTTGCAGCAATTTTTTTTTTAAAGGAAACTATTTTTGTATTCAATTGAAACTGGAAAAAGGAATTTGATATGATGCGTAAAAACTAGCATTTTTCCTTTTATTAAAGGAAAAAAAAAAAGACGCTCCTAATTCTAAATAGCTTGACAGGAGCATGAAAGGAGATTTAGCATGACACTTGTTCCTTAGTTTTAAATAGTTTAAATAATCTCACGTTTACTACTGACTTAATTCTCAAATAGATGCCACTAGTTAAAGACTAAAAATTTTTATCTAGAGACGAGAAGTCATCTATTCATTAACCATCATTTTTTTAGAATTTTAATTTTTTTACTTTTTTGTTACACGTTAATGATAATTAAATTAAAGTAATTTTTAAATATTGAATATTACAAATTATTATTAAATTAAGTATGATAATTTAATTAACTTTTGATATTAAATATACTATATAGTAGAAGTTGAATAGTTATCTTAAATTTTTTTATACTAACAAATAATATATAAAAAAGTGTTTAGGCAATTTTTTTTAAAATGACTCATTTTAAAAAGATTTTATAATTATTATTTAATTTTTAAATAATTATCATTTTATATTAAATTAATATTCATAATTTTTTAAAATAAGAGAGCTAGATAAATCACAAAAATTAATAATTTAATTTTAATTATATTTTTAAAAAACTATCAGTATTTTTTCTTATATATATATATATATAATAGAAAAAATATATTTCACATCAAACGTATAAATATGACTAATTATAACTACTTGTTAAGATGCATAAATAATAAATTGTTTGAATGAAAAGTACAAATTATGAATAGAACAAAAAAAGTGATATCTAATTAATTTTCAATCAATACAATTATGTGCATAAGTGAAAAATACAGACAAAATTTTTATTTTCACTATGTACAAAATTTTTTGAACTAAATATTGAACTCTATTTTCTACTTTTTTTAAATTAATTTTCTAAGACATAAATTTTATTTTTCATAATAAATAAAAATTTAGCATCTCTAAGTATTATTCCTTTTGGATCTAATGACTCATTTCAAATTATATACTTGAGATTTTATTCAAAAAATAAAAATTTTAAAATTAACGATCATTTTGTTGAAAATAAACTTATTAATTAATTTTGAATTCAATGATTTAGATTTTACAAGTATTATCAATTATATTTTTTCAAATATAGGAGAATTTAGATATATAAAGTGATATATCTTATTTGTATATAGTAATAATAATTATTAGAAATTCAATACTCTAAAGGCTCGTTTTGTTTGTAGAATTAAGGTTAAAATTGAAATTGAGAATTAAAATTGGACTATATAATTTTATTTCTAGTGTTTGATAATCCACTAAAAATTAGAATGTTGATTTCATACTAGTTTCATAAATTTTAATATACTAAACCTAACCCAATTTTTTAATTCTGAACTCAGGTCTTATTATTTAATAAAATATTTATAATCCAAACACTAAAATTAAAAATTTCAACCCAATTGTAATTATAGTAGAATTGAAATTAAAATTATGAATTTCAATTTCAATTCTGTCATTCAAAACGAACTTTAAATGAAATTTTTAAAAAAAACATATTACATGGATTTATCGCAAAAAGATATGATTTTTTCACTAAATCAAACTTGTCATTTCTAATTAATATATATATTAATTTTGATCTCAATAGTTATTTATGATAAATATTTATCATTTATTTAATTAATATTTTAACATATATAATATTACATAATAAAAAATGTAAAATAATTAACTAAAAAGAAAATATATGAAATAAAAACACATATAAAAAATAGAATACATAAAAAATTTAAAAATAACTATTTATCTGGATTAAGCACGAAAAATTAAAAATAACTTAAAGTACATTAATTTTTTAATAATTGTTTATTTTTATATTCTTAATACTATACAATAAGAAAATGTTAAAAAAATTAATTAATAATTTTATAAAAATTTAGTTTATGAAAATTTTCGACTAGTTAATAATGATTTTGAAGAAGAAACACAACCTAAATTAATTTATTTTTCATTTTCTTAAAAATTATATACTAAGTTAATCACAACAAGGAAAGCATATATGTGGCTAGATTGGAAGCAGGAGTAGAATTGGTCTTTTACCGCCATTCTAATGTAGTTAATTAGTCTGCTAATGGTGGTTATGACAAGGCCTTTACTGGCAACTTTATGACAAGCGCGCGGTAAAAGTGAAATCAATTACCATTACCTTCAGCTGTTGTGAGATAACGTGTCATCATCTTATTAGATAATGAACTCAGTAAAAAAGTGATCGCTCAAGAGAAGCCACGTTTCCCGTCTTTGACTGTACACACACAACACAAACAACCCCAAAAGGAGCGTAGCTTTAACAACTCACTTTTCTCTATCCACCTCTCTCTATATAATAACCCCAACGTTGCTGACTCTTTGTACCCCAGCCTCTCCGCTTTTCTCTCTATCTAAACAGACCCCTAAACAGCAGAGCTTCTTGTTTTTTAACGTCACAACAGCGAATATGGCTCCTAAGGAGAGATCTAACACCAACTCCGGCCGTGATAATAAAGAGATCCGTTACAGAGGCGTCAGGAAAAGGCCGTGGGGCCGTTACGCTGCCGAGATCCGAGACCCGGGGAAGAAGACTCGCGTCTGGCTCGGCACTTTCAACACTGCCGAAGAGGCCGCGCGTGCTTATGACGCTGCCGCACGTGAATTCCGTGGCTCTAAGGCCAAGACTAATTTCCCTTCAATGAGCGAACTCAACAACTCTGTGGCTGCGGCGGCAGGAGCGGTCAGTGTTGCACGCAGCCCAAGCCAAAGCAGCACCGTTGAGTCTTCCTCGCCACAGCCTCAACGCGCTGCTTCTCCTTCGCCGCCGCTGGAGCTTACTCTCAATATTCCTAGCCATAACAGCCTTGGCCGCTGTCATTACCCTGCCAGCGTCGGGTTCCAAGGTGGCGCGTGGATTTCACTCGCGACGGTGGCTGGTCCGGTTTTCTTCTTTGATGCGTTTGCTCAGGGGGAGAAGAATAAGAATAATAGTCGTAGTATAATTAATCACATTAACGTCTGCAGTCTTGACCGGGTCGCGGCGGTGGGTAGCGGTGGGGTCCACAGTGATTCAGATTCATCTTCTGTCATCGATTATGAGCATGATCGTAGTCCGTGTAACAAAGGATTATCACTTGATATAGATCTTAACCTCCCGCCGGCCGAAGTGGCCTGATTTCAAGATCTGGTATTTTGGGAAGTCGTTTTTGGCTTGGGTATTCCTTCTTCGTTTTTGCCCGAATCTCAATTTCCAGACGAACAAAACAGGAAATGAGAAAGACTTAGAGCTAAGCAAGGAAGCTGACGTATCTGTTTTTTTTTTTTTTCCCGCTATGTATATAAAAAGAGAAAACCCATGAAAAAAGTTTATATCCTACTTTTTTTTTTTTTTTTTTTTGCAACTGAGAAATTATCCTGAATTTCTCTATGTTGTTTCTACCTTTATAATTATTGTTAGTGATAATATATTCCATCTTTGATCAAAGTTTTATATTCCCCATAGTTTGAGTGATCTATAGATGGTTATATCTTTTATTGATGTGAAGTTGCATTGGGTTCTGTGGGGAGGATTTTAGTATCATTGATCCAACTTTGATTTTATATTTTATTTAGTGGAAAGAAAGGTAAAACGGCTCCTAAAGCTTATAGTAATGGGCTTGCTTGCTATGTTACAAGCAATGGAACCAAAGAATCAAAGGATTTAGCAATAATTCTGAGTAACCAAACAGAGGAAAAGAAATCGGTTAAGAATTCAAACTTGTTCTCGCATCTTTGGATTTAGGCTGCTGCGTATCATATTTTGTATATGTAGCGTACAAGTGTCTAAACAGACATGTCGCCGGCATTATTGGTGGGATTGATTCTGATGCACACCGTATGAATTCATTTACAAGTGGGAACCCCACACCACGTATACTTGTAATTAATTATTTTACTATATAATAATAATTATTATTATTATTATTTAATTAATAATTAATTTTTTTAAAAAATACTTAAAGAGAATGTCATTTCCTTTTAACAATAGACGGCGGCCTCTTGATGAGAAGCATGGGCTTTGGTCCTGGTCCCTGTCCCGTTTCGTCTAGTGGCATCAAATGTTTCCTCGTGATTCGCGCACTTGGTTGTCCTTTTTCCGCACAAATCTCCAAAATCGTATTTAATCGGACGGTTGGATAAGGACTCGCTACGTGGAGCCAGGGAAACGCGTTACGTGTAGGTTGTTTAAAATATTGCACCGACGGCCAAACCGCTATATTTGTTGAAGAGAGTGAGAAGACCGAATCAGTGCGCAAAGAAGCGGGTCCACGCAGTGTAGGGGCGGCAATGCCACAGGAGAGGCTAATTCCGTGTTGACGAGGAACATGTCGGGATTCGGGTTGTCGTCACGTGCACTTCCACCGTCCGATAAAAGATTTTATTAATTAAAGCTTTTGGCTTCTGTTTTTGGTTACACCAAATATTTTTTTTTTTCGCCTTAGGCCCTTCGACTTCGATATTTTTTTAACTTGTGAACTTATGTTTTCATACGTTAACATAATACTGCACTATATAATATTATATCACTATATCATAATTAATATAATATTCAAACATTTAAATGATAATTATTTTAATAGATATAATTCTTTATTATTTTAGATTTCTTTATTTTTAATAAAATTATTATAAATAATTAATAATTTTTTATATAATTTAAAATTTTACATGATAATGATATACATTATATATAATCAAATAATTCACATAAATATTAATATTCATTTTTTTCTTAGAAAAATGAGAGGAATATATTGTTGAAATAAGAAAAATAAAAGTAAATTATACAATAATTTGGAAACTAAAAAATAATGTTTCCTCTCACAAATATATTAGATTCATACTCCATATTAATAGGTAAATTTTATATATTTATGTGTAAATAGAGCATTATTTTTTAGTGTTCTAAGTTCACTAAATAATTTTTTTAAAAAATAAATAAATGAAAAATTAATTTTTATTTTATTTAAAAATTAATGGGGACTAATTTTCTATTTGAAATCACTACAGATAATATAGCTCCTTCATAACAAGTAATATTTATTGCAAAAGAAATTATCTTCATTTTCTTTAATCTTTTGATAATTTCTAAAATGACACATAAGTATTTTCTAAAATGAAACATATACTAAGATGTGAAGTATCATAAAATTTCTCATGGTTTCATAACATCTAATTTCACAATGAGACATAAATTTAATCAAAATTATAAATTTATTAATTTTTAATATTTTTTATATTTATTTCCAAAATAGAAGAAGGATAGAATTTGAGCATTTGCATATAGATTTTGGATGAATATATATATTTCAGTTAAATATTTTCAATTAGACTTTAGATATGATATGAATTTAGTATTGAATGTGCCCAGTATTTGAATTCATTTATTAAAATGGATTTACATAGGTCTTAATAATATAATATCTTATTAGGTTTGAACAACTCAAGGCAACAGTTTTTTGGGGGTAAGTATGTATATAAGTAAGAGTAGAACACTTAAATTGTAATTATAAATGAGGGCGCTTTGGAGGTCCAAAATAAAAACTTTTTTTTTCTTTTTTTAAGGAGACAAGAGTGGTTAACTTCAAAGAAATGAAAAAGAGAGACAAGGGTGGTCCACGTGTGAAACAGTCTTGCAGGATGAGGCGCGGCGGCCGCTTTTGATGGGGTCCATTGACTCCATTGTCCTCTGGAATTCATTTTCAAAGATTTCTTCTGGACTCGAGTCATAAGAGATGGGGTCCTGTTATTTTGCGCCATCCAATTAGTTTTCGACGCCTGGCAAGGATCACGCGGGATGAATGTACGGATTCACAGTTTTGAGGAAGGGACGTGTGTGGTGTTGCGTGGCGATGTGTTGGAAGGTGACAGACAGTTGAAATCGGCGCGTCGGCGGTATGGGATTTTAATATGGGGACCCGCAAGAGGCTGAAGGCAGTGTTGTTGAGTGACACTTGGGGGCCCTTAAAGAACGAAAGCGAGGCTTTAAAGCAACCGCCAAAAGACTTGGGCGGCTGCCAGTGTGACTGTCTTAAAGCCGCTGTTTGTTCGGCTGCAAAGTGACCGACCTTATTTTAATGATATTTTTTTTTATTTTAAGTAGGGCGGTCAAAAAAGAAATTCAAATTATTAAATATTTTAATAATTATATCTGATTCTCTAAAATTAAATGGCATAATATCTATCTAAGGTTAAATTTTAAAAATAATATATTTAATGAGTTATATTAGTTTAAAATTTAATTTTATATATATAATATATTATGAAATATACTTTCTAATTTTAACTAAAATTTTAAATTAGTCATAATTACTAAAATTTTTATAAAATTAACTAAATTTACTAAAATTAAAAGAATTTGATATATTTATTAAAACACGTAAAAATTTAGATTTTTTTATTTGCCAATAAGCCTTTTAAGTAATTATATTTTTCTTGTTCATTTGTTTTAAGTAATAAAAACCATAACAAATTTTATTTTTTTTTTAATAATGATCACTACAAATTAGATTAATAATTTTCAAAAAATAAAATTTCAAATTTTAAAATTAAGTTGAATATTATTTTTGGTGGTTTATAACAATATTATATGTACATATAATTTGTTACTTGAATAAAATATCATATATTTTTATTTCAAAAAAATTAACATATTACACTTTTAATATTATGATAATTATATTAAGTGAATTTTTCTTAAATATTAGCTAAATTATTGAAATTTTTTTTTTAAAATACTTCCTCATTTCAAAAAAGTTATTCACTATTTTTTTAGACATTTCAAAATATGTCTATTTTTATTAAATCAAGAATATTTATAAGCAGTTTTTCTTATTTACTCTCATTAATTACTAAATTAGAAAAGTATTTTTAATTTCTCATTAAATATAATTAAATGTATAAATAGAAAAATATACTATAAATGGGGAGTTGATAAAATATTAATATTTTTCTTAAATAATGCAAAAAATAGATTATAATAATTTTTTTAAGATAGAGCAATTATTTACATATATTAACTAAAATAAAGCTGAATACCGACTTATCCAAATTATATACTACAGTTTTTAACAAAATGAGTCATGATAGTTACGAATATCAAATTTTTATAAATTAAAAATATTAGATAATTTCCCCAAAAATACTAAATTATTTGTAAGGACATTAAAATTATTTTTTTTCCTTGTGTAATTTTCAATGCTTTCCTTAAAAAATGGAAAAAAAAATATAATGTGGCCAATTACCCAAAAAAAAAAAAAAAGGGCTGACACTCAATAATTTGTTTGACTTTCAGTGTGATTTTTTTTGTTTTTAAAATTTTTAAACTAGTTTGATAAGATGTCCACATCTAATTGCCCAACTGTCTCCGTCATAGTTTGCATGATTTGCAATCTATCTAGTCTCAATTTCTCTTACTGCATCGTGACTTATAATTAATGGACTACTAATTAGTTTTTTTTTTTTTTTAATGTATAAAAGACTAAAATTTAGTATTTGTTATGTAAAATTTTATATTATTATATATATTGAAATAAAATTTTAACATAAATCACTTAATGACATTTTTCGTGATTATTGATTTTTTTAATCTTTTACAAGTCTAATTGATGCTCATATAGATCTACTTCAATAAGCACCCAAATAGCATTTTATACTACCAACTAAATGCTAAAATATCAGAAAAATAAAAATACCAAACTTTCTAAAAAAAAATATAAAACAAATCACATAAATCATTAATAAAATTGAAATTTATCTTTAAAGATGAAGAAATTTAAAGAAAAAGAGAACTTATCTCCTAAAAGAAAAAAAGTTTTATGCACCACTAATTGATTTCTCACCAATAAAAATATAGTTGCCAAAAAGGAGTTTATAAAACTTCTATAGAAACTCAGAATTGAGAATATATTTATTTTTAACTTTTTTTCTAAAAATCGTTCATTCACAGTTGGTGAGAGTTAAGATTAACTTATTTCAACTTAATAATATGACAATTTATTTGGTCTATTTCAATCATTTATAAGCAAAAACTAAATAGATTATTTGTAGATAAAGAATGCTCAATTTTATTATTCTAATTAACTTAGATATTTCAGAGTAGAGAGATTAAAATTCACAAAAAAAATGTAAAGAGACTTTCAAAGCTCGAATCTATGATATTTATAAAAATGATAGGTGACATTTAACTCTTTCTTTCTAGCAATCTTTTTTCCAAAGATAGTCCATGATGTTTTTGAGTTTCTTATCAAAGGAGATGCATAATGTGTTGTGGAGCAAAAACCTTTAGAAAAATTACATTTCACCATCACGTTCAATTTTTTGTTGGCAACTTTTAGCAGAAAATTACATACAAATGTTAGTTTATATAGGTATGGGGTAGTGGTTATTTTTGCACATTGACCTTGTTTTTATATCTACAAAATTGAATGTTCATTTTCCAGGTAAATATGGTAGGTTTTAGAAAGTGCTTTCAAAGTTTTTATTTTTTTTATTAGTGGAGGTTAATTAGATCTAATAACAAGTTAAAATGATAAATTCAATGAAATGAACAAATGAAAATACTGTAAACTTATAATAAATTATGCATGCAATGGATGATTGAATTCTCAAACTCATATGCTTTAATTGAATCGCCAAGGATCGTTTTAAGAATCAAGATTAAAGAACTCTAAATCCTAATTAGACTGCTAGAAAACCTATTTCTAGCAACCTAATTATAAAGATTTAAAGGTTGTCAATTCTAAACCTAAATTAGCTAAAGTCAATTTAAGCCTAGAATTAACTAATTTGCTAAGTTTTTAAGAAATCCATCTAACAACTTCACCAAGTTCCTTAAAGAACTCGAGAAAGAGAACAAACTCATACAAAGCAATTACACCAAAAGAATAATCATCAATTGTTATTGTTTGGTCGAATATGAGCCATATATATAGCTTACACACATAAAACGCTAAGTAATGAAATAAAGAAGCAAAACCCTAAATTACGTAGTGTAAATTCAGACATAAGAGTTCTGGCCACCTAAAAACATGCTAAATGAGCTTTCCTAATGAATTAAGTAATAAAAGAAGGCCTTGTAATTGGTCCACATGGAATTTTGCCTTCACTAGGTAATATCTAACAAGAATCTTTTTTAGTTTCTTACAAATAAAAAAATATTAACAAATACATCCTAATCCAAAAAGGAGATGAAGAATTTGGCCAATAAGAAGTAGTCCTAAAGAGAATAGGAAGACAATGCTAGCTAAGCAAATCTTGGACATATCTTTGACTTTGTGCTTTGTTGTGGGGTCTTATCTCTTTAAGAACACGTTTTGGACTCTTTAATCTTGTCTTGGTCGAATGCTTTGAACCTTTTGTTGTCTCCTCATATTGGGCTCCATTGGGTCAAGCTAATTGCTCCATTTAAAGTCCAAGTTCCAAGCATCTTTTAATTGCTCCATTTATTTTAGGCTTTAAGTTTCATGCTCCAAAGATTATCTTCAATGAGCCAACTGAACTTGTTTGCATTATTCCCTCATTTTTTAAAAAGATTCATCCTTTATTCTTGACCTACAAAAAAGCAAAATCCAAATAAAAGTCTAATACTAACAAAGAATCTCGTATGAAATTACCTTGTAATAAATCAAGTCTTTTCACTTGGATCAAAGACTAGCTGAATGAAACCTAGAACAAAGTTAGTATAAACCAAAGAAAGAGCAAATAATGACAAACAAAATCAAAGAAACAAAAAACACCTTCGAAAACGTCCTTCATCTAGTATGAAGAAGTATTAAAGCATCAAATTTCTTTGTAACAAAAACACTAAATTGGGAAAATCTAGGTTTAAGAAAAGAATTAGAACTCAAAAACCAAGAATTAAAATGACAAGAAACAAAAAGAACCCTTGACATCAAAAGAAAACTTTTTACCAAGCCAATGCCTAAAGTAAGAAGAATCATGAATCAATGATTTAGAAACATTAAAAAAAAAAAAAAGAAGAACAAGAACAATAACAAGAAGAAAGGAAACACTTTTCACTTACAGAAGAAGAAAAAATGTTTTGACAAGAATTAAAAGAATACTCTTGCTAAAATCACATTAAGACAAAAGGAAATACAATTATTAGAAGTCAAGTATTTTAAAGAAGAAGAAATGCAAAAACAAGAGTTTAAAGTACAAAACAAACATTCATCGCTAAAAGAAAAGCTAGTAACACAAAAACTATGAATAAAAGAAGAAGAATTACGTCTAGAACAAATACAACATGTACAATTGTTCAAACAAAAGTAAGAAAACTCTCTTTTACACAAGTTTTCAATCTCTTTTTATTATAGCACTATTATCAAAAGAATTAAGAGTTAGGTCATTTTGCTTGCTAAGATCCTCCACGAAAAACCATTCTTTATAACCTTGCAAAAGAGAAATAAAAACACTATACAAAAGATTATAAATTTCGTTAGTCGTGTAATATATCCCTTTGAATAAAAACATGGTTGTGACCTTTTGAAAATAATTGGTTTCAATCTTATCACTATCTTTTAATATAAGGGATTTTTTTTTTTTTGCACACCCTCTTTTTGCATGCACATCACTTGGGTTTGGTGCATCATTTCTAAGCTTTCCTTTTAGCACTCTAGGCTCACACCACTTTATTGTTTTCACACAACTCTCCTTTTATTGTGCGATAGTTATTTCTTTTTCATTCTTATGCGCACTATCTCTCTTTTTTTTTTTTTTTCTTTGATCATCATCTTTGCTTACAACAAGTACATCATCATATATGAAATCTACAATTTAATCATTAGAACAAACTTCTAATGGTGGTATCTTATCATCATGTACAGAAGAAGTTTGAATTTTAACAGTATCTTTAAAACAAAAATCTCATCATCAATGATAGCCTTTTGACTGACATGTCTCATGATTATTCCTCTTGATGGCAATCTTTGTTACCCTTAAACGAAAGATATCTTCATAAGATTTTGACACAAACCTTTTATGCATACTTGCTTTACTTTTTACCGAGTAGAAACCAGGTCATCTCCAAAATTCCTTTTAGTTAATCGCACTTAATCCCACTAAAACAAAGCATCATGTTTGAATTGTAGAGTAGCAATTTGCACCTTAGTTTCTTCAGAATAGTTGTGATATCTGAACATGAACTCTACCTCTTTTTCCCATGCTAAGTACTCTTTAGGACCTCATTTTCTATAAAATTTTGGAATTTTTGGTTTTTTGTTGTGTCTTATTGACTATTGGAGACTTCACCTTTTTTTCTTCCAACCTATCATGGTAAAAAAAGTAGTAAGAAACAATTAGAAGCCTCACAACACTCCCATACATTTTTACACTTAAAAGATGTCACTCCCTTCATGTTTCACACAATATGTCTTTTTCCCTTATATGATCTCACAGACTCTTAACTTTTACCTCTCTTGATTTTTTTCTTTAAGTTCTTTAGGAACTAAAGTTACTATTATCAAATAAATCCTTAATTACTTAACAAACAAGTAATTCAAAACTTATAATGACTCTAGATAACAAAGGAATTGAATTCAAAACTAATAGAAGGAGGAAAACAAGGTTTGCTAGAATTAAGTCCAATTCGCATTTAATGAAAACTAGAAAGAAATCAAATCTTGCAAAGCCTGAATGAAGCAACATAGATAGGAAATTTGATGCTTATACTGAATCCAAAATTTTCAAATCAACCACTTCAATAACAATCTCAATTTCAATTAGCTTCCTTTTTTCTTTTGTTTTTTTATGTCCTTTTTTTTTATGTATTTCTTTCTTTCTTTTTTTTTTTTTATAAATTTTAGAAGCTATATTATAGATTTTGAAACAAAGAAAACACAAACAATGCAATAGAACTAGTTTAGGCCAAATTGGAAGAATATGGGCATTTGGTAATTTTGCCCTTTTTTGAATTTTGTAATATGATTCGGCTCAAGACACCAAGAAACACCAAAAAGGTGATCAGAAACAAAAATAAATCAATTGGAATGAAAAAGGATGAAGAAATTGCAAGAAATAAACTAAAATTCAAGTTTTCTTAATTTAAGGAAATTTTGGTAAACTTTCATATTTTGAGGAATTTCTTTACATTGACACTTCAAATCTAAAATTGGGGACATAACAAAGATTAATCCATAAAGAAAATGAATTTGAATCGGAAGAAACAAAGCAATCCAACTAGAATAAGGAAATAAGTTTATTTTACAAAGTTCCTTAATTTAAGGAAATTTTGCAAAATTCCTTAATTTAAGGAAATTTTGCAAAATTATGCGATTTTTATGAAATTTGATATAGGATGATAAAAACCTAATTTAATGATTGAAAGTGAAAGAAAATATATTCGAACACAAAAGATTTATTGGACTTGAATTGGATCAGTAATCATGTAAATCACAATTTTAGAATTTTTTGTGATTTTTGATGATGCAAAACGACTTGGAACAGAATATAATGATGAAATAACACTAAAATAGATGAAACAAATTTGAACTCAATGGCTAACGTGAGGCCAGATTGAAGAGAAGAAGAAGAACAAGATGCAAACACAATGAATAAGAACACAAAGGGATACTTCCTTGATACCTTAAGCTCTAATACCAAATGATACGTGCAATGGATGATTGAATTCCCAAACTCATATGCTTTCATTGAATTTCAAAGGATCATTTTAAGAATCAAGCTTAAAGAACTCTAAATCTCAATTAGACCTCTAGAAAACCTATTTCTATCAACCTGAATTATAAAGATTTAAAGGTTGTCAATTCTAAACCTAAATTAACTATAGCCAATTTAAGCCTAGAATTAATTAATTTGTAAAGTTATTAAGAAATTCACTTAACAACTTAATCAAATTCTTTTAAGAACTCAAGAAAGAGAACAAACTCTCACAAAGCAATTAATCTAAATGAAGAATCATCAATTACTATTGCTTGGTCGAATATGATGCATATATATAGTCTTACATACTTGAAACCCTAACTAATTAAATAAATAAGAAAACCCTAAATTTTTTAGTGTAAATTTGGCCATAAGTGTTTGGCCACCTAAAAACATGCTAAATGAGGTTTCCTAATAAATTAAGTAATAGAAGAAGGCCTTATGATTGGTCCACATAGAATTCTACCTTCATAAAATAATATCTAACAAGAATCTTTCTTGATTTCTTACAAATATGAAACACTGAAAAAGAAATCCTAATCCAAAAAGGAGAAGAAGAATTTGACTAATAAGAAGTAATCCTAAAAATAATAGGAAGACAATGTCAACTAAGCAAGTCTTGGACATATCTTTGACTTTGGGCTTTGTTGTAGGCCTTATCTCCTTAAGAACATGTTTTGGACTATTTAATATTGCCTTGGTCAAATGCTTTGGACCTTTTATTGTCTCCTCATATTGGGCTCCATGGGGTCAAGCTAATTGCTCCATTTAAAGTCCAAGTTTCAAACATCTTCTAATTGCTCCATGTACTTTGGGCTTTAAGTTCCATGCTTCAAACATTATCTTCAAAGGGTCAACTGGGCTTGTTTGTATCAAGAAAGTGGAATAATACCCTTAATATATTAGAATTTGTGCAAACTGTATAACATGGCTTATTCAACCTTTTATAAGCATTAACTATTATAGTGATAAGAATATTATCTTTTATAAATCTACCTAAATCTCATAAATCTAAAAACACTCATATTCTTTTAGATATGCATGATTTTCCTATCCTTATCAATAATTATTGATCACCCATTAGCACTTTGTTACCTATATTTTATCGTGTTGCTAATCATCAAGGCCTGTTACACATTGGCATATGGCTCAATCATTTAAAGGAGTATCTTTTTACCAAACATAACCCTTTATTTGAATCCATTCATCATGCCTATTGAATAATCAGATATCAAGATATCCCCCCTAAATAAATTCAAATATTTATGCTTGATGTGATGGTTGTTTTTTTACGAAGAAATTTTAGCATGACTTTTCGAGTGGTACAAGGATACGTGATTGCCATTAGGTCTGTTAAAACTAGTCTTTTCACTTTCACCATCTCTTTGTTTGCTATGTTCCTAGAACCCTCCATTAGGCATATAAAAGAAAACATCAATAAAAGATTGACATTATTGCTTCTTTTTAGCATTTTCAAATTACTTTTATGATGTTGATTCATTCTTTGGTAAAAAAAAATCCATTTTATAGCTTTCCCATAGTGCGCATGAAGAGAACTCTTATTCATCTTTTATTACTAAAAGCTTCACTTCCAATAACAAACCTGGGATTGAGGTTGAATCCATGGGTATCAGTAAGATAGGCTCAATGAACAAACTAAATGAGGACTATGCCATTCCTTAAAAAATAAAGTTGGTAGCCTCCTCAAAGCATTTTATTATTTATGATAGCTTAAAACTGTTGTATTCTATAGGCATCACCTAGAATTTGAATTGAAGCTTCACTTTTCTAAGTTTATTATCGACTTTTTTAGTTACCATCACACTCTAATGCCATGTTGTTACTTTCTCCATTTAAGATTGTGGGGGAGGTAAAAATGAGACCTCATAATTCCTCTATTTAGGACATTTTATAGCTTTAGGTAAAGAAATAAATGTAACCACTAACATTATAGTGATAAGGCGAGAAAAGGCCTTTTCTCAAATCTCTTCTGTTACTTGAAATCATGAAGGCCAAAAATTTTTATTACCTAGTGAAAGGGTAATTACATTATCCTTATGTAATGGAATTGAGAGCAAATTACATATTCGTCGAGCAGGCTAGCCGTTATTGAGAAGAAAATCGATGAGGTATATTTAACCATTCAAAAATGACTTTATTGATGTAAAGAGGTTGACTAAGGGAATAATCCTAAGTTCATTCAAGTATAAGTAGGTAACCCAGCAAGGAAAAAGCTTTTTCTTTTACCACTGATAAAGTATTAGCTCCTAATATTTCCCTTATTCCATATGTTCTTATATTAATACTTGTCGCAACATGTAAGAATGGATCTCGCCAAAGCCATAAAGGTTCATTAAGGCAATAAAGGTGAAGGGAAAAAAAGGAAGAGAAAGGGCGATCAGCCTTCAATTAAGTAGCTATTAGTGCCCACCCCTTTAACTTCATTCAGCAACTTAGCTTTAGTGTTCGATCCTCATCACATTGAGGTTGAATAGATAACATCACCTATAATAGTGATCATTACATCCTTTATGGGTGATGTTACTTTAAATCTTTATAATATGGTGGTGAAGTAGTTTGGTACCTATTATCATTAAAACAAAAGTGATGGCTCAATATGTTAACATGTAGATTGCCCTTCTTATTGATCAGAAGCAATGGGGCTTATATAATGACTATAGTCTGCTAGTATTATAGATTCTCTTGCCATTCAGGTTTTAATTAGCAATACCTTTTATATTATGATAACTTTTATTTATGTGTTTGCATAGACAATGAGCTAGACATAGAGTATAAGGGATTGAGTTATCCAATACTAAGGAATAATAAGGGTGCAACTTATTATAATAAATGAGTTAGAGAAAATCAATTTTAGGTTGAAAAATCTAAATAATCATGAAAAGTAATAAAACAAGAATGTCAAAGATTAATTCTTAACCCTTCAAGAGAAGGAAACATAGCAAGAGAAGCAACATAATTTTGATCTTTGATAATTCTCAAATGTTATTGATCTTATGATCACCTTGAAAATCTCATAGAGAGTGTACCTGAGGCAGTCACCGAGTATTTTGTTACAAGTGTCAAGGACTATCAAAGTAAGATCATATCCAAATGTGAAGCCCGAGGTTTTGCCAAAACTTCTCCTTTATCTCATAGCTTTTCTAATTTAGTGTTGCCTTTTCCTTAGTTGAGATGTTATCGCGCTTGATGGTGACTAAGGCCTATAGGATGATGAAGGCGACGATGAAGGGACGACTAAACCTTAGGATGAAAAGAGGGCATTATAGAAAGTAATGTAAAGATTATAGCCAATTAAGAAATTATATCAAATCAAAATTAATGAATAGACTATTTTTATAGATTACGAGTTCTCTTTCTCTATGTTAGCATTGAGTTTTCTTACCCTAAACTAATGACTTTAAAATTCTATCTAATCTTTCATGTTCTTAAAATTTTACCAAGTATAGGGGTTTGAATAAGCTTCTAGCTATCTAGGCTTCAATGCTATATAGTCTTAAAATTCATCCAAGTATGAAGGTTCAAATAATTTCCCATCTATCTAAATGTTAGTATTTTATAATCTTGAAATTTTCCAAGTGTGGAGGTTCATATTAGTTCCAACTATCCAAACTTTAATAATTGCCCTTATTTTTTGAAGAGCTAATTAAACACTAGATATTAATAGTTGACTTTTTATTTTGAGGGTAACATGTATCGGCAAAAGAGCTTTTGTTTATTATTGTATTATTAAGTGCAATGTTGTCAATATCATGAGTTGAATCGTATGATTTTATGAGATAAACTCATGTGAACGATTTAAGGTGTATATAAAATCAAATTTGGTGTAAAATTGGGATGAAATCTAGTGTTGACTTGTGAACTCGATAAAATTGCTATTTGCTTCACGTTTTTACCAAGTCCAGTTGACTTTAATGAAAGTGAGGCATTTTGATTAAAGTGGAAAACATAAAGTAGTGAGAAATAGATTTGGGAATTTTTTTTAGGGATTTCTTTCTTCAATTTAGGGCTTTGTTTCTCTTGTTCCTTCTTTGACTTAGGGCCTTATTTCTTTGATAAAGTAGTGAGAAACATAAATCAAAAACAAATCACAGTATGTATTATTTCTTTCTCTTATTCCTCGAGTAAGGGGCCTTATTTTGTTTGCTGTAGAAAATTACTATCTATCTCTAATCTTTTCACTTTGCTTAGAGCATTTGAATCTCATGTTCATGGCAGTTGTAAGTAGCGCTATTCAAGGCGTAAAACAAGCAGTTTGGCTTATTATAAACTTACAATTGTTACTAGTTGTTAAGCCATAAACCCAATTGCATTCTGCTTCTATTTATTTGCTTGATCTTAGTCTAACATTTTCCTTTATTTTGATAATGATAAATTATAGATCAAGTTGGAAACCTTTGTGGGCTTTCCAAAAATAGTTGAATTTCAGTAACAGAGTAGAATTTTCAATGGTTGTGGAGTAGAATTTTTGATGGTTATGGGTTTAACTTTTTGTATTTTGGGAGATTTGTTTGAGGATTTTGGTTAATTCTTTATCTGGCAATCAAGCTTTTGTTATAATTAAGCCAGAACTTGAGGTAGATATCCCAAAGCAAACCCCTCACTGCCATTTTATTGTTCAAGTTCAGATATTAAGTCATAATATACTTCATCTAATTCCAAACGAGTATTGATCCATAAAATTATGGAAATCACCTTTCTAATTATACCACATTGTATAAAATGAAGCAAGACTGACCATACAACCAAAATCTTCACATATGGAAATGTGTTTTTCTATTATCAAGAGTAAATATTGCCATAAGTTATAACTACTTTGTTGTATTTCTTATTCAAATATGGCAACAATTGGGCTTCAAACACTACACCCATTGGTCACCCAATTCAGGCATCCCTGAAAGAATGATGCATTATTGAAATAATATCTTCTGAATGTCACAGAATATGTTGCAGTTTGGTTCTTCCTACTGAAATTTATGTTGTTAGGCATTGCCATAACATCTACTTCCAGGTGTTGTGGTAGTTGTATGAGTCCCATGATGGTACTCACCGTCTATGTTATTATTGTCAGTGGTAAAATTTCTTGCACCAATAAGCTTATTATTGTACGAAAATGTTCCATTTAACTCACACTTCCTTTTCCATTTTATTGGTGGAATCGACATTCCTTCACCACTCAATGTGGGGTGATCAGGTTTTATTCCATTGTCCATAAGGCCAATAATCATTCCCTTACCATAATTTGAATAGTTCCAAAACCCTAAATTCCAGAGACCCAAGAAGCCAGGAGTATGAGTTGTGCAGTGGTAATCCATGTTTTTGCTTTGTTTGCACTGCTAAACTTATCTGACTTCTTATTTATGTCATGAAGCAAATATGAAGAAATTTGTGTACCACGTGTGGAAGATTTTTTTTTTTTCAATATTGCAATATGTGACTGTTGAAATAAGTAGGATTCTTCAATATTGCAATATATGGGATTCTTCTTTAGACTTTATGGGTTTTGAGTTGCTAATAGCGATGTTAACGTGGTTGTTAAATTGAATCTTACAATTTAGCCTTTATTGGTTTGCATGTTTTTAGAGACTCAAGAGGCAGGCAGTGTAGAAAATAGTTAAACTGAAAGGGAAAAAAGGTCCATTTTCCAGCAACATTTCTCATTTCCATTTGATAGTGTTGTCATTCGGCCCTGCGCTCCTCCATGTGAGTACCAGCCTATAGTATTGATATCCACATAATTTTTTTACCACAAAAATGTTGTATTAATATTACTTTATACTAACATCTATAAAGAAAACCATAAAAGGAGAAAATTAAATGCCTGGTAGTGGGTCTTCTTCTTTTATCGACAAGTTAAAATGATTTCTCTCTCTCTCTCGCTCTCTATGCTATATCATGGAATATGTTTCGGTATTGCAATATGTGGTTTCATTCCTGACTATGTTAAACTTGCAGGTGTTAAAAATAGAAAGTCTAGTATTGAAATATTTTGGCTTTCAAATATTTGCTCCCACTACAAAAACTTTTCTCATGGATTTTCTTATCTACTGTTCTCAAACCGATATTATGAAAGATCCTTAGGTCCTTCAATTCAAATATTGAAAATGCAATTTAATTTGCAAAAAAGCTTAAAATTAAATTTTGCAAATAATTCTGCAAATATTATGAAAATATGGATGTGGATATGCATATGAGTTGAATGAAACTTGGAAGGAGTAATATTTAGACTATTATTTGTAAGAATACCTGTTTCTAATTGAGTTCTTGTTTTGTTAACTTAATATTTGGGTTGGACAATCTTATTTTTATGCATTATTATTAAGAGAGTGGTTGAATTATATATATATATATATATATATATATATATATATATATATA
>CATIWR010331669.1:0-23776 GCA_949677035.1 Omphalea diandra | reverse complement strand
CACCACTAAGTGATCAACAAATTAATTAAGGACATTAAATAATAAGCACATTGGAATACTTAGAGATGATAATTTATAATTTAATTTGAAATTGAAAAAGATTCAAGTAATTTGAGTTTTAAGTTGATCCAATATGCTTTATAGATCAATTTAAATTATTACAAAAAATTTATTTAAAAATTAAAACAACATTTTCCTTTCACATTTAGGGTTAATCCTTCTTTTCTTCTTTTTTGTCTGTGAAATTCATTCACATTATAAGTTATGTTTAATGCGCTTGAAACAAGTAACAGTTTTTTGTACAAATTCTTAGCTCAATCTATCAGACTACTAAAAATCTCTTATCACATCAATAATTTTTTTCATTGTCATAGCTTTTTTGTCACTAAAAATCTTAATGACAAGAAAAAATACTTATGACAAAATCTTAAAGATTAATGGACAATATATTAAAAAAATTTATCACTAGTTGAAATACTTAAATTTAGACGTGATTATTATCATAATAATTATTATGATAATTAAATTATCATTATAATAAAATATTACTATTAATAAATGTTATTGTCATATAAAATTATTTAAAGTATATGACAAATTTAAAATTGTGAGTTCAGTATATTAGTTATTAAATTTTTCAAAGAAATGCTACTAACTAAACTAATCAGTTATCATTATTTTTTAAAAATATAACTATTATTTCTTTATTTTTTTTTAAAAAAATATGATTTTGACGTTTTTCTATTTAGTTATTAAAAGAATTTTAATATCTAATAGCTAATAGTATGTTCAAAAATTTTTTCCATGGCTATTAAAAGAATTAAAATATGATATATCTTGTTTTAATTTCATTTTTTGTAAAATCCATTTCTAGAATTAGCCAACTCTTATAAAAACAATTATAAAACCATAATCAATCTTGCAAATAATGATTCATATATACATTACTATATTTATCTAGTTACATGAGAATTTGAATAGCTTCTATTGTAGCTTTCAACGCAGATTTTTTTTATCAAAATTTTATTTTTATTTGATCTGTAATTCATCATGCAACTAGTGCAGATTCTAATATTTTGCAATATAGAAACTTTTCATATGTATTTTTTTTTTTTTGATATCTCATCAATCTATTCATATCAAAGAAGTAACTGTCTTTAGCAACTGACTACCTTGTTATTTAGATTTATAATTTTTTGAATGATTTAAAAAGTTTTTTTAATCTTATATAACATATTTATAAACTTGCATGTAATTTTTAAAAATATTTAATCGAATATATTATTTAATATAATAATAGATTTCCAGTTGAAAAAACTAAGGTAGCATAGGTTGTTTGATTCTTTTTTTTTTTTTAATATTAGCAATTTTCTTACGAACAAGATCCATAACATCAGTGACACTCCATAATTATTTTAATTCTTATCATAGAGTCTAAACTTATAATGCATAATAATTAAGTTTGTGACTAAAATTTAATTTAATGACAATAATGTCTTATCAGAATGGATATTAACAAAAATAAGATATTATTACTAATATAATTTTAATAGTGAATATATAATTTGAATAATAATAAGAGTTGTCAATATTATTTTTTATGACAATAAATTAAAATTGTCATCATTGTGAATTTTATTTGATAATTAATTTAAGACAATATTATGTGATATGTGATGATTTATATAAAATTAATTACTATAATTATTATAGCTAAATCATTTTTATGTGATAATAAAATTATTATTACAAAATAGATTTATTTTGTAATAAGTTTTATTATAATATAAAGTAGACTTTTAGCTATAGAAGTATAGACTATGACCTCAACAATAATATTTATTATCACTTAAAAATTTTAAGTCACGAATTTTAAATTTATGTAATAATGTTGATTGCAATAAAATATGTGATTTCTTGTAATAGTACCTCAAGTAGATCTATTGGTGAATGAGTTTATCTCCATTATCAAGGTAAACTCTCTCCTACCCATCAATATACGTAATAACTCTCTTGAAGATTTGATGCAGCATACTTGTATTGCAAATTTTCTGTAAATGGGTGGGTTTATTCTTAAAGCTATTATTTAATTTTCATATGTTGTTCATATATTCAGTTTTTTTTTTTTTTTTTTCCTCCAATCACTATGTTGGTACTGCTGTTGTCGTTCTCTAAAGCTTGGATCTTTTGTTTCCTGATTTGCGGCTTCATTTAGGCTGCCATAGTATTGGTTAAATTTTACCCATGATGATTGTAGTTGTTCTATGTTCATATCTATTTCATAGAGAACATATTATGTCTGTCACTACTTTAGTTTTAGATGAATATATCTAGTTAGAAAAAAAATACCAATATGTTACTAGTTATAAAGAGCTGCAAATAAATCAAACCATCAGTGAATAATTCAGTTACTGGATTTGATAATGATTTGTTGAAGTTCTTAAATAGCTCGTTTATAATTTTGATTATTTATATTTTAATTTTTAATATATATATATATAACATGACACTTAAGATTAATTGCATATTTATTATATAAATAATTAAAAGTGATAAATATTTTTATGATATTAAAATATATAAAATAAATATTACAATTTTGATAATTTTATAAAAATTTTAATTATAGTTAATATTTTATAAAAAAATTAGGCTAGATTAAACTTATAAAATATAATGATGTACTATTCTGACTTATTTCGTTTAATAAATGAATCAAATTAAAACTTAAATTTTAAGTTCATTTAATAAATAAACTAAATTTGAAATTCTCAAATTCAGTTTGATCCTATATATAAATTAAATTCATGGTTATAAACTATAATATAAAGAAAAGTACACTAGAAAGCATATGCTATGAAGATCAATAAATATCTTTCTTGGACGCTCAAAAAATGAACTAATTTCTAATCAATCTTCGTTCTTCTCTCTGTCTCTGTATGTATATATATTATAAAAGTAGAAAGAAACACGGCCCACTAGATTTGAAAGAAACATAAAGAAATAAGGGTTCCTCGTGACTCTGAGCACAGTCCTCGCTGTCCATTGGATCCAAGGTCATGTGCCCCGAGATGCATGCTGATCACCTCCTCCATTTTTTATTAGATTTAATCTTGTTTCTGCATCATGCATGCGTAAATACGAATCAGCCTGTTCAGTGACCTCGATAATTTTTATTTAGTGTCTTTTGGTTTGAGGTTTGCATTTAGTGATTAAATATTAAATGCTAAAAAAAAATTAGTAAATGTCAGTATTTAAATTTAAAAATTAATATTTAATATTTAAAAAATATAACTAAACCCTTAAAATTAGTTTTTCTAACATTTGAGATATAAAAACTAACGTCTAGATCTTTTTTTAGATATTTACTTATATTTATTATTATTTACTATTATATTAATTTGTATTTTATATAAAAATAATAAAATAAAAAATAATTATTTTTTGTCATTCTATAATATATATAATCGCAAATTTAATCGCTAAATTATTAAATAATTTATATTTATTGATCACTCATAATTAATTATTAACTGTTGATAGCTGATCATTGAGCACTAGCCGCTTATGACCTCTAAACTAAACTAAACATACCCATAGATTTTTTTTTTCCCAAGAATTGAGCTCATCTTTAAGTTCTTAGTAGCTAGAAGAAGTGTTCTAATTCTACAAAAACCTCATGATGACACATATATTCAACGCATTTGTCAAGATTTTGGACTAGCAGAGAGTTACTAAGTTTTGGTTTTAGGAGGTTTCTCAAATCAAGATTTATATGTCTGCTTTATAATGCATGTAATGAATCAAATCAGCTAGCCAAGTAAGTGCATCTAATGAATCAAAAAGATATCATTAGTATTGAACTACACAATGAACAATGGATATCTTAATTAAACAATTAGTTAAGCTATATATAACAATTAACAAGCAATATGCGTGCCAACAGAAGGTGCTGCAAACAATTCCACCTGAGAGTTGATTAATGATATAATTTATTTTCTGATACTAATATATAGTGCTTGCTGTGTAGTCATGAGCCATGACTACATAATTTTCAAGTTGGCAGGCCAAATTTGATGCTAAGATTCTAGCTAGCATATGTTCATGAAAAAACACAAAAATCATGTTTAAGTTTTCTCAATAATTCATCATGTCAAATTAATCTTATAGGATCTGATTTAGCTAATTTTTGGAATTTTTTTTGGTGAACTATTTGGTTTACTGCAAGAGCCTAGTCAAATAAACTTATGTTACAGGAGCAAAATTGAATAATCTTTATACATGAAAAAGATGCAAATGCAAAAGCAAACATTATTAGTACGTACCATGTGTTTCCTTGTTTAATTTATTGATCAAGGTTCCACATATATATAATATATAGGAATCTTGCTGCTGGAATAAGTTTAGATTGATCGTAATAATATATACAATTGAAAATAGAATCATAGTTGATTTGAAGCCCCTAAAAGCATAAAATAGACATGAAATAAACAGGTAATAGTTGTCCTTTTTCTCTTCCATTAGTTTCCTTTCTTAATTATTTCTTTTCCCAAATTCCTGAAAGGATCTTCCACAGAATTTGATGGGATGGAACTATTGGATCTCATTTTATTGACTAAAACTTGATAATAATTGATAACATATATGGTTATAGTGTCATGGTTTATATCTTGTTCTAGCTACTTGATCGCATAAATAACGATAGCAATTTTTGATCCATTCTCAAAGCACATTTCAGAAAAACAATTGCAATTTGATTTGATATTAAAAAAACTTAAATTAAAATAATTAAAATTTTTTTCAATTAAATTTAATATGCGAGTCAATTTAAATTAATCTGAATTTAATTGATAACGATTGAATAAATCTGGTGGATGACCAACTACGCACAACGAACCGCATAGAGTGGAGATCAAATATCAACCGAATCCTCAAATGCTTTTCTTATACATTGTTCATTTAAGAGTATTGATTTGCAGCACTATGCGCCACAGTCAAAAGAATTTATCACAAAAAAAAAAAAAGAAAAAAAGAAAAAGATAGACTTTAATAACAAATAATTATCTTATTTAGCTAGGATTTCCTGTATAAAGAGGCTGAAAGCCTACTGTAAAGATCCGTCGAATGATTCATAATAATAATGAACTCTAATGCTCTTATTTTTTCACTGACTAATTTGTCCATTACTTATTATTAATTGATCTGAATTTGATTAAATTTAAATTATTAAAATTAAAATCATATTTTTTAAAAATTAAAATTATGAATGATTTAACTCTATTAAAAAAAATATAAAAATAATCTAAATTTCTTTCAGTATCTTAATCTACTGATTTGACCCGATTTATTCATAATTCAAAATATTCTAAAATTGGCTAGTTCTAAAAAAAAATATAATTTAAAATTAACGCAATTTGAATTTACATGATCCGATCCATTTGACATCTCTAACCTTAATTAATACTAAATATGTGGATTAAAGATTTGAAATTTTATTTCAATTTATTATAGGATAGACATTAGCTTATTCAAAAATTATAACTAAATATTGACTTTATGCACTTAAAAGCACGAATAAATTAAAGGAAAAAATGGTGTTACATTATTTTCTATATGGTGGTTGAATTATTTTACTTTGAACATGTTGCAAGTATGTAACATATTCGTTCTGTATATTAGATAATTTCTTTAATTATAGAAAAAAAGTAGGTTTCACCTTAACCGCCACCGACCTCACAACAAACTTCTTTAACATAATGTAAGAGGGAAAGTATAATATTTTTTATTGGGGTGGAAAAAGAATAATTTATTAGTAATATAAAAAAAAAAAAAGAAAAAGAAATATGGATCTTTGGCGGGGAACAGGGTCGGTGTGACGCTTGGACCTCCGAGATAGCACGTGCGGTGGTGTGCATATGTTTAGGACAAGAACATGGTGTGCTGTTCGTTTTCAGCCTTTGACCAGTCAACTAACTATCGCCGCCCCTCATTTGGCTCGCTCTTAAAACTGCATACTCTTATCACTAATTGAAGAATTTGTTTTTGCTTATATTTAGGACTCATTTGGTCAATTACTCAATCAGCAACTTAAGGCTTTCCATTTTTTTTTTTTTCACTATCTGTTTATTCTGATTTTATTTTAAGGTCATTTTTTTTAGAAGAGTAATTCCTGTATCCTCTAGTTTTATTATAAAATTTCTTTTATCATCTGCATAAAATTTGTTAAGATGAGGACTTGACTCTGATAAAATTTCTTTTTATCTTAATTATGAATTTATGATGAATTTTAAGGTAATATATATTTTTTTTCTTTTTTAATTTATAGATCAAGAGTTAGATGTATAAAATAATTTATTATAAAAGTATAAGGAAAAAGTTGAATGTCAATATATGATACCTTCATCTCGGTAATGATTAACAGAAGATATTGTATGTATAATGTATCAAATGATTCACATTTTAATTATGAAAAAGCCTCAAAGTATACCATTTAAAAAAGATTATTTTCATGTAACTTATGGAAAAGGTATTTTTATTTCTTATATAATTTAATTCTAAATTTTTTCTTTAAAAAATATATTTTATACTATTATAACTTAGTGAGCATCTAATTTAAAAAGGATAATTTAATCTTTTTCTAAAATATAGTCTAAGTAATAATTTTTTAATTTTTTTGTAACACTAAAAAAATGTCAGATATTTAAAAATGGGAAGTTATTGATAGATTTATGATGGCGATATTTGAGACTTAATAAATACGGTAGGCAATAACAAAGTGTGTATATATATATATATATAAAAGATTAATTCGAAAACCAAAAAAATAAAAAAAGAGACAATAATAATAACATGGTATTGCGTGTAGAGACTGACACAACACTTGCTACTTTCTAGCTCAAAACCAAGCAAACACATCTCTTCTCTCTCTCTTTCTAATTTCTTTCTATACTTTGATGAGATAAAAACTTCGACTTGGGAGCACAGACGGTATGGCGTATCTCTAGAAATCTCTTCCTCACAAACTCTGTCTTTTCCAAAAAAAAAAAAAAAAAACCCTATTTAAATACGCCTCTTTAACCCCCCCACTTGTTTCTCCCATGCAACTCTTCTCTCCACTACTTAACTTCATCTTTAACCTGCCCATCATCACTTCTTCCATAATAACCTGTCTCTCTTTGCTTCTTCACTCTTTCTCCTTATAGTTCTCTATAGCTAGCTTCTCATCAGACCCTTCTGTTCTTTATCCTACTAGGTTTCTCCTCTTTTTTCTTTTAAGCTTTATTTAGGTTTTGATATATAGATATATATATATATATATTGAGTTTATATACATAATAAGATGTCTAGCCGAAGATCAAGATCAAGGGCATCAGGGAGTTCAAGAATCACAGATGATCAGATCCTTGATCTTGTTACTAAGTTGCAACAGCTTCTTCCTGAGATTGGCAATAGGCGTTCAGACAAGGTATACCTAGTTAGCTTTCGTACTTGTCACTACTCTTCTTTCTTCCTTTCTAGCTATGCCTCTTTTTTCTTTCTTTCTCTTAATCCTAAACCCCTAACTAAAACTCCTTTTTTTCTTCTTTATTAATGAAAGATTTACTTTGGACCTCTAAGTGGTCACTAACACTTGGTTTTGGTAGTACTCAAGAATGATTTGGCATAGCCCTTGCCTTAGGCAAAGAAATTGGAATTTTCTGATGTACCAAAAAAAGGATGAAATAAAGAAGAGAAAGTGGAGATATAGACTTACTCATGAAGTATTGTTTTTAGTTTGAATTTGGTTAACTTCTTACTCAATCTTGGAAGGAAAGGAGACAGCAGGAGGTGCAATTTTGTTTCACTGAAGTTTCATGGAGTACTTAAATAAGTTATTTTGGGATATTTAACTATCAATTTAATGATTAAGTGTTTATAAAATAATGTAAGATATATATAGTTCAGACTTTAACTGACATTTTTTCTTTTAAATTTCAGATGTATCATAAGAAAAATGCATCTTTTTAACAATTTTTTTTATAAATTATATAAAAATGAAGATGCAAATGCATAATGGAAAGTTATTGTTCAAAAGTAGAATTTGTGTTTGAATGTGTGTAGATCTTTGTAAATTTTGATTTAAAACAGTTTCAGAGGGTGGGTGTTATTAGAATAGCAGTATGGTATTGGTGTAGATAGAATAGGTTGGGAGTAATAGTGGGGTGCAACCTGATGGTTGCAGCCTTGCAGGTAGCTCCCCATCTGGTCGTCTTTTCCCCAACTTTTCCTTTTCTTTCCCGTAGTAATAAAATCTCTTATTGCTTATTTAAAAAAAAAAAAAAAATCATATCAATGGTTGTTAGACCAAAAGTAATTGAAGCTTTCACTAAAATTAATTTGATCAACTGTAAATTGCTTTTTGAAATGATTGGTTTCAGGTTTCAGCAGCCAAGGTGTTGCAAGAGACATGCAACTACATAAGAAACTTGCACAGAGAGGTGGATGATCTTAGCGAGCGGCTGTCTGAGCTATTGGCAACTTCTGATACTGCCCAAGCTGCCATAATTAGGAATTTGCTCATGCAATAGATCACCTGATTAATAAGTTAATTTTCTGTCTTCCTTCCTTCTCAATTCCCTTTGTATGTCTCTACCTATCTTACCCATTAATTTCCAGGTTTTTATCATCACAATATTCACTAGAGCTCATGATAATGAATATGTAGTGCTTGTTTTAATGATTAGAAAAATCCTTCTTTTTTTGCAAGCTTGGTCAGGGTAAGGAATATAATAAAAAGGAGGCCTTCCATTTTGCTGACATATGAATTTATCAATTTATAACTTATGGATTCGCTCAACTAATGGGATGGATTGAATGTCATTTTATCAAGAAAATTGGTATATGCAACACATGAAATATAGTTATATGTATAACCAAAAAGGAAAACAAATAAACTATCCAGTATTTTTGAAGTTAATTAAGTTGGTGCAACTTACAATATGACACTTTCCAATCTACTGATTTGAAATAGTTGGAGGAGGGTCTTATTCTCCATTGGTGATAAATTGGTAAGTGGCCTGAGGATATTTAAAATTTTATATTTTACTTCTTCTGGTTTCACATAAAATAATTTATCTATAAAAAATATCTTCTAAAAGAAATATTTTTTAAGAAAAAATTTCCAATATTTGAAATATATTGAAAATATATTATTTTTAATCTATGATATTTTAACAAAGTTTAGATTACAAACATATTATATTTTTACCATTTATTGTTTAATATGAGAAAAGAAATATTAAAACATAAAAAATTATATAAATCTTATCAATTGCTTGTGACTGTCACTATCTAGCAGTGAGTATCAATAGTTAAGGATAACCTATGATAATAAATATAATAATATATGTGAATTTATATAATTTATTTTTTATTTGAATCAATTTATTAACATTTGAAAAATAATTTTCTCTTTTCTAAAAAATAATTTAATTTTTATTGGTCTATAAAATGTTTTATATTAATTAAATTTTCAAAATGCATAATATAAAAAAAATATTTTCTAAAAATATATTCCTAAAAACAAGTCAATCCTAAAGTCAATAAAAATACATCAAAATTGTTAATGAGTGTATTTAAAAGAGTTATATTTAGTAATAGTTATTACCGTCCCATCAAACCACAAGTCAAAATTCGTACTTTTCTCTCCACTCATCTGTGAATCATTTTGTTTAAATTTATCCTGTTGTATATATACTTTTGAAATATATTATTAGTTTTCTTGTCATTTTGTTTTTGCTGATTTGAGAGCAGTATGTGAGTCTTTTTTTTTTTTTTTGACCATCTTTAGATTGAGAGATTTAAAATTCATAGGTTGTAATTAAATTTATAGAAACAAAAGTTATGAATTTGCTAAAGCATTTTTATTTAGTGATATTGAAATAGTCTTTAAAATTAAGAATTTCAAAATAAAAAAAATCAAGAAACAAAATATTCTTAATAAAAAACTATTTTTTAAAAAAATTAGGCATTCCAAAATGAAAGATTGTGGTGGGTAAGAGATTTTCAACCATATATTTGATTCTTATTCTGTTGAGTGGGAGGGGAAGTTCGTAATACCAAATTCATGATATTTTTTTTTTCAAATTACTCACTTCAAATTCCTCAATTTTATATTTGAAATAACTTGCATGCATGATAGTTTCAAATCTATAATATGAGTCCTTGATTCCCTGATCATTAATTGTAAGGTTAACAATTCCTACTAGTAAATTCGAGAATATGATGTGAGCAATTTTCCTTAGTTATATTGTAGCGATGATTATCTCTTTTTTTCTTTATTTATTGATTAAGTTTCAAATTGAAACATTCAAATTCATAATTTCCTTCCTAGCATGTGAACCATTTTCCTTTATTGTAATATAACTAGTCATGATGCTTTTTTTAATTAATTAAAATTCAGCTGAAATATAAATTCGCAACATCATAGGGATACAACTACTATACATATCAATCCTCAAAGTACATGTATATATAACTGAAAATCATATAGAGTTGAGTCCAGGTTTATTGTATTCATTCACTAATCCATTGATTGATGAATAAATATGGTTTGTTTTTAAGAAAAAAAAAGTCATTTTTGAACACCATATATCCTTCCTTTTTGAAAAAAAAAAAAAAGAAAAATTATGAAGCATCTTATTGACATAGTAGCTAAATCTAGGAAAATGTTATTGGAGTATCTTGTCCGGTGTCAGTAGTGAGGCCAAACCACTGTCTATCTAATACTAACCCTTAGCCAATGTTTCATTGCCCCCCACTGAACATAGTTCTCAAAAACAAACTAAGTATATACATAGAGAAAAGTACAAAGGAGGTACTCCTCTCCATCTTTGCTGGGAACATGGCCTGGGGTATACATACATATTTCATATAGATTCTATTCTATGTACACCCTTTTTCTTTGTTGGAATGTGGGCAATTCTGCCTCATGCTCTCCAAAACAAGCACAAAAGCTGCAACTTGATAAGCAGCTAGCTACCATTGACTTTGTCCTCCACTATGGGATTTATAATGCAAGTTATGTTGATATTTGAGGAGTGTTTTGCACCACCAAACCTATAGCCAATACCAAGAGGTATCTAACATATATGTGTATGTAATATTTGATTATGTGATCAAAGGCAACCGACTGCATACATTAAGTGAATTTATTCTTTTTTTAAGGATTTATAACTTTCATTGCAGTAACAACCCAAATACCTAATATAAAACGTGAGATGCTTGACATATATAAGCAAGTTTTCTACAAGCCGAAAATATATATTTCAAGAACAATAGGCTACCCAATTGTATTCTTGTTAGTTGAATAAAGCAATCTGGAAGAGTTAGATTAGAGGCACATAATTGCAACTCCTAGAAACGTCTGTTTTTATCTATATTGCAAATTGAACTGAGGAAAACAGATGTGGACTTAAAAATAATATGGAGCGTGATTATTAAAAAAAAAATCATGGTTCTACATTTTATTAAAAAAAAAAATTGTCCAAAAAATCATATAATTTTATGAGCACATATTTGTGATTTTTTGAAGTATCACTATATTTTTATGTATAAAATAGATGCTTAACCTAAGAGTGGGCCTTTTTTTTTGGTTGGTTGGGGGTGGGGTTGGGGAGGAGGGAGATGGTCTATTAAAGAGTAAAATTCAATGGCACACAACAAATCCAACTGAAGCCCAACACAGAGCCTATCAAATGAATGCTGGCATAAGAGAAGTTATTGGACCATGGTATGCGTGTTGAACTAGGTAGGGTGAATGTGCTATAGTGTTAGCATTGAAAGATAAATTTCTCTTTAGAAGAGATAGCATAGATTTGGTTTGGAATTTGGTTATGATCAACGGATAAATTTCACCTATAATAAGTGTATATACATCAATATTTATATAAAGTAAACTCTATTATATATGCAAGACTATACCCAACACTAATATACAACAAGCACATCAAACAAAAAAATATTAGAAAAAATTAAAAAAATTAACATTGAGAAGAAGAAAAAGAAGTTGAATTAAGGAGTTAGTGATTTGAGTTTATTGAAGATGACAATCTCATCTCATATTGAAAAATAAATGGCAAATGGTATCAATTTGTAATTGAATCAATTAATTTTGTACAAAATATCAGTATCATTTCTAAAATTTCACAGAATTATAAAAAAAGTATTTTAAATTTTATTTTTCTCTCTTAACTCCTATTCATATAACTAACTAATAGGTGATTTTGTTGTTTACATTAGTTAAATAGAGATTAAAATTTTACCTTAATCACGTTATACATACTGAAAAATAAATTTAGTACTACAAGTAAAACATTTACTACATTTGGAACACATAACATATCTTATATATTTTTTTAAAAAGGAAAATAAATATATTATAGGAGGAATTCTATAACTTTTAAGAACTTTAGGAAATTTAACATTTCAAAAAAATGATTAAATAGAGTGAAACTTGAAGTACGAGGGACATCCTCTTTATCCCTCAAAGAGTCCAAACCCAACCCCTTCACAAATCATAGGTGCACAAGCTCACAATCATGGTTTTGAGCAATGCAAATTATATAACGGACTCGTATTCATGTTGTTTTATGAATTTAGATTGATGAATATTGATATTGAACTGCATTTACATTTGGTCATTAACTATATATATATATATATTTATATTGAACTACATGTATATTAAAAATGCATATATATTGATTCTTGAATCTACATTGGTATTGAATTACATGTATATAATTATTAACTGTATGTAAATTATTTTTGAAGTTAGATTCATGATACAACATATATCTAGATCCAGGATATACAAATTGTATGCGTTACTACCCCACACTATTTAGCTTTAGGCTTAGTACTCTCTTCTATTGTTTCATTTTTATGAGAGATAATGATATTTTTTAGTATTTTAATAAAAAATATTCTAATCTTATGTAGTTATTTTTAATTAAAATTATTTAATAATTTTTTTATTCATTATGTAATTATCTTATATGACAAAAAAAAAAAAAGCCTAATTAAGACATTGTTTTTTAGATACATACGAATAGTTTGTTTTTTTTGATACATACGAATAGTTTACAAGATTTTTTTAATTGAAAAAAAAGCGATTGTATTAATGAGGTTCAAACTTTCATATTATAACTAAATTAAAACACATTGATGATGTTTATATATATATATATATATATATATAAGCAGTAGGGTACGAACCAATTCATCATATTTGATTATTTGACTTAGGAGAACTGAAGATAAAGGAAAGACTTTACCTCACAATTGCTAGCTTACCAGTTGGGGATTTTCTGCCAAATTAAGAAAGATGGAATATTTTTTCTTTGACGTTTTGGGATTATTGCTTTCAAATAAAAGTCTCTATGAAGGATACAGCCTCTCCTTATTCCTCATTCTTCTTTTATACTTTTGTTTGTCTGTTAGCTTATTGGGTCATTTTCTATTCACCATATTTATATAAGTATATAATTTAATTTCATGATAGTAAATTCAATTTGATTAAATTAGTAATATAAAAAATTTTGTTTTTGGGAGAAAATATTTTAAATTTTTTAGTTATAAAATTTTGTTAGTTAAGTAATAATTAGATGAGATCTTTTTTTAATGCTCGTAGAAGGGAAAAAAAAAAGAAAGAATTAATTTAGCCAAAATATAAGTGATAATCACTACTCACCATGATACCTAATTAACGACAAAAATTCTCATCTCAAGACTATAAATGAAATTGAAGTTGTCTCAATGACTTTCCATTACGAATATTAAAAAAGTATAATTAAAAATGAACATAATTATTTTTTTTTATCAAATCATGAACATAATTATTAGTTAACTTACATTGAAATTATTTTTAAAATGTGAGATTGTGAATTAACAACTAATAACAACAAATTTAGTAAATAAAAAATAATGATTGGTGTAGTTTTTCATGTAGTTTTTAGGTTGTATTTGATTTTTTTAACATTAATATAAAGTTTAATTGCATAAATAATGAAAATAATAAAAACATTATAAAAATAAATAAACAATAGCAATATTATATATTTATAAAATTAAAATAAAATAAAATTTAATATATTTATTATTACTATCAAAGCCATACTTAAATATTTGAAATTAAAAATTATAAATAGAAAAGATAAGTAAAGTAATTATAGAAATTAATTGAAGAAGATAAAAGAAAATGAGCGTGAAATATAAATAATATATATTAAATTTACAGAAAAAAAAAATACACGTTTAAACAAGATGTAGGTGTTATACCTATTAATGCTTAAAAAAAAAAAAAAATTCAGGCTTTCTGCTTCCTTGCATAAAAGGGAAATTATTTCATATAAAAATGTCACCTGAAATTATGAAAAATACATTTGAGTGGGGGAGGGAATACGAGTTTGCCTCCATAATGTAATTTGCAACATGGTTTTGGCAACTAAATTTCCAAAAATACCCTAAACCTTTTTATTTATTTGCAGCTTAAAACCCTTTCGCAATTACGTAATATAAGAACCAAATAAGAATATTTTGGTCATAATAAATCAGTACTGATGCTTCCCGCTATACTTGCATCGATGGACGCGTTTGTTTTCTTGTGATGGTAGTTGTCCTCCCACAACCGTTCTGCTTCCTAAATCGTATCAAAATATAATTTTATAATTTTCATAAACTTAAAAAAAGGAAAGAAAACAACATTTTTTCTTTGTCTTCTTTCTGTTCTTCTCCCGCTTCAGTGCAAGGAAGAACAAAGAAGCAGCAGAGCCCACAATGTTAAACCGAACACAACTTTGATTATTTTCCCGTTCCATAAGCCATATAAATCGTATCGGGTTCTTGTTTATATCGTGTTTTCATATAATCTTTGATTCTTTTTTCATGGGGAATTGTTATGGTGCGCGTACGAATAAAGTGGACCACTCTTTGGCCTACCAGAAGCCCACCTGTGGTAACACTTCCTATCTTCTTGTTTTCTTATTTCTGATTCTTCGTAATCAGCTTCTTTGTGTTCTTTTGAGATTTCTTGTTTGAATTCTTGGTTATTTGTTGTGAATGCTTATGGGCTCTTGTTTTTTGTTTAATCTTTTATGGTTTTAAACATTTTAGTACAATGCGGATGCTTAGAGAAGGGCAATTTTGGGTTTAGTAGTCGAGATTTTTTTGGGTTTCTTTGGGATTGGGTATGTTGTGTTTGATGGGTGTCTTGTTTGCTTGGTTTGTTCTGGTTTTAGAAGGAAAAAACTTGGGGAAATTTTAGGGAGTTGTTTCAGCTTGTGCTTATTTATGTATAGTACTAATGGTTGTGGAATTTTAGTGCTGTGCATATGTATCTTGGAGGGTGATGACTAATTTCTATGTGGAGTATGAACTGGGATCACTTTGAAACAATTCAATTTAGATCGATGAAAGTGGTTCGAATGAATGGTATTATTAAGAAACTGTTGATTCTCATTTATCACATTTGTTAATGATGACTTCTTTATTCCCTTGTTATTGTGAGATTGCAATCTTTGATGGCTTCTTTTTTTTATTTTTTTTATTCTCTCTTCTCTGATTCTGCAATATGAGGATATAATGAAGCTATTTAATGTGCTTATCCATTCATGTTTGATTGGTAGTGAGGATATTTATTGCCAATTTTTGACAGATTTGGTTGTATGCTGTCATCTGTAGTTTGCTATGATACTAGATTTCATGAAATGGTAATGTTAATATTTTTGGTAAATAACCATATATCACTTCTTTCCTAAGTTTACATTGAGTAAAAATCTTATAAACTTGAGTGAGGCACAGACACTAAGAGATTTTTACATTCTTCAGGAAAGTCTAGTATAAGGTATATCAACTGAAAAAGCTGAATTGATGTTAATTGGAGCCTTTCACTGTATCATTATGGTTTGAATTTGATAAATTTAAACTATGATTTTTTGGGCCATTAATAAAACTTGACAAAGCACTCATTTAATAGAAATAGCTCCATTTTCATAATGAACTAATCAACATGTATAGAACGTTTCAAAATTCATATGTTCTGGTCCACAAGTAACCTGTTTTCTTATATTCATAGTAGTCGGATATATAAATAGTATCTTTTTACTTATATTTGGGACCAAATTGATTAAAGGCTACGTTTGACTTCACTATCTCATTTCTTGTCTGTCATTGTCAATAGAAAGCCTTGCTTCAATTTCAAACTGCAAAAGAGTCAAGTTTAATTATTTAATCCCAACCTTGTAAATGCCAGGTTGAAGAATCTCATAAAAATTTGGTTGACCATTGCATTCTAGATTTTTCTTCATATTATCACTGATTTGATATTCAAATTGCTAGATCAACTTTATAAACTGCATTTAAAGGGACGAATTTCTAACGAATGAGAATAGAGGGTAGAATCCATATGTTCATGGTTCATACATGACAGACCTAATTTACTATCTGCTTTGAATTGTGATGGCTGCTGTGTATTATGACACATACGTTGCAATTGGCGTGAAATTTTATGTGTCATCTTTTGGTGATGATGTTTGTCATTTCGGTTGCAATGGCCATAAGATGCTACACTTATATGGTCATTTATTGATGGGTAGGTATGAACATTTCTTTTTTTAAGGGGAATTGTTGTGGTGCGCGTAGGAATAAAGGGACAACCCTTTGGCCTATCAGATGCACACTTGTGGGAACGCTTTCTATCTTCTTGTTTTCTTATTTTTGATCTTGGTAATCAGCTTCTTTGTGTTCTTTTGTGATTTCTTGTTTGGATTCTTGGTTATTTGTTGTGAATGCTAATGGGTTCTTGTTTTTTGTTCGATCTTTGATAGTTTTACACAGTTTAGTACAATGGAGATGCTCACAGTAGGGTATTTTTGGGTTTAGCAGTGGAGATTTTTTTGGGTTTCTTTGCAATTGGGTATGTTGTGTTCGATGGAGATCTTCTTTGCTTAGCTTGTTTTGGTTTTAAAAAAGATTTGGGGAAATAGGTAGCAGTTTCTGGTTGTGCTTATTGAAGTGTAGTGCTAATGGTTTGTGGAATTTTAGTGTTGTGCATATGTATCCGTGATGACTAATTTCTATGGTGGAGTATGAACTGGGATCACCTAGGAACAATTCAGTTTAGATCGGTTAAAGTGGTTCGAGAGAATGGTGTTATTAAGAAACTGGTGATTCTCATTTATCACATTTATTAAATGATGACTTACTTATTCTCTTGTTATTATGGGATTGTAATCTTTGATGACTTTTTTTTTTAAAAAAAATTCTCTCTTCTTTGAATTCTGCAATATGAGGATATAATTGGGCCATTTTTTATGTTTTTATCTATTCTGATCGGTAGTGACGATATTTTTTTTTTTTTCCAATTTTTGACGGATTTGGTTGTATTTTTGGTCTCATTATTGAACGCTTTCTACTCCAGGAACTACAAGTGTTTATGACAGGCAAACAACTTATTCAGCTCTTTCAAGTCCAAAAGTTCTCGGTAACTTTGAAGAGAAAGTAACTAGAAACCTCCCTCCTCGAATATCGGGAACGGACATATTGTTGTCCCCAAATTTGAAGGCCTTTACCCTTAGTGACCTTAAGACGGCTACCAGAAATTTCCGTCCTGACAATCTCATTGGAGAAGGAGGATTTGGAGATGTTTACAAGGGGTGGATTGATGAGCAACCCACTGTTGCTGGAAGGTCAGGCAATGGAATGGTTGTTGCTGTCAAGAAACTTAAAACAGATGGTTTGCAGGGTCACAAGGAGTGGTTGGTAGGTTCCTTTATATTTAATATTCTTTCATTTAAATATTTTACTAGATCCATTTATTTCTCTCTGTTGGTTGCAGTCCGAGATCAATTATCTTGGCCAACTTCATCATCCCAATCTCGTCAAACTTATTGGATATTGCCTGGATGGAAAAAACCGGCTTTTGGTATACGAGTATATGCCTAAAGGCAGCCTTGAGAATCACCTGTTCAAAAGTAAAAACTTCTGAGCATTACATCTCCATTTCTACTTTGATTAACACTGACTAAAATGAATAAACAAGTTGCCGTACGAACAATCAGACATATTTAAACAATTACGCATTTATTTCTTAAATATGAACAGTATTTTTTGCAGGGGAGGCCCAACCATTGTCCTGGGCATTAAGGATCAAAATTGCTATAGGTGCTGCTCGAGGGCTTTCCTTCCTGCATGACTCGGAGCAGCAAATTATATATCGTGATTTTAAGGCATCGAATATCCTTTTAGATTCGGTATGTTGGCCAAAAAAAAAAATGACTACGTTGTAGCAATTCCTTAGCATATTGAGCAGACTGAGTTGATCCCACGGGAGCTGGAAGATATGTCTAATGTGCACTGTTCAAAATTCAATAAAAAGATAGGGAAAAGAGAAGGAAATGGTAAAACTGAAATGGACATTTCACAGCTGTCATTTTCTGCCCTTTCTTTTTTAAGTTAATTAGTTCTGACAGGTAGTTCTAGTTCTACTTCGGCTAATACTAACTGTATTAATCACTTTACTGGTATTAGCGCACAACTCATCTTGCTTTATAATTCATTAAAAAAAAAAGGGAAAAAGAATAGGAAGAAACAGTGATATGGGAATGAATGTTTTAAAGCTCTTGCCTGTTGCTGCCTTTTCGTTCGTATGTTAGTTAAGTTTTGAAAGCAGATATTACTTCTGATGAATCCTCACCCATATTCATTACTTTCTGTTGTTAGTGCTACTCATTTTGTTTTATTGTACTTAGTATTTTAGAAAATTCCCTGCACTGTTATTCATGCAGGAATTCAATGCAAAACTTTCAGACTTCGGCTTGGCAAAAGCAGGCCCTACTGGTGATGATACTCATGTTTCCACTCAAGTCCTGGGTACTCAGGGCTATGCTGCCCCTGAATACATTGCTACAGGTTGGTGTGTCTGCTTTATCACGAAATATCTCCATGCTATCTTCTTGGATTTTTCTTGCATCAGTTTTGTGATTACTTTAACACCTATCTGGAATCACATGAATGTGAATTAATCCAATGCAATTGTTTAGAGTAAAAAAAAAAAATAGTTTGTGCAAGATGAGTCAATATCACGGTTTGCACAAACTGATTCAAAAGAACCAATTAACATCAATTATGGACAATTTGCCAATTTTCAACGAGCCACAGATCTCAATGGAATCGTGCTAAACTTCTAAGTGTTTTCTTTCCTTTAAATATGATACCACCTTCTCTTTGTTTTCCTTACTTTCTTCTTCTTTCATTACCTGGATAGTTTATACTTGATAGTGGATGCCACTTAGGTCAAATATGATAACTGAGCCACCCTTATATCCCTTTTGATGGAGTCACTCTCTGGCTGATTAATCTGTAAGGCCAAGCAGAAAGGTTATCAAAATGGATGGCCAATAAAAACATGAATACACTAGTATACAGTCTTTTATATCTAGAACGCTAAACTGATTAAACACTTGTGGTAGCTGAGCAGGTAGGCTGACTGCTAGGTGTGATGTCTATAGCTTTGGGGTTGTGTTGTTGGAGTTGCTGACAGGACGCCGTGCTCTTGACAAAACAAAAGTTGGGATAGAGCAGAACCTGGTGGATTGGGCAAAACCATATTTAGGTAATAGGCGGAAGTTGTTTCGAATTATGGATACCAAGTTGGAGGGCCAGTACCCCCAAAGAGTAGCTTTCATGGTAGCACTTCTTGCATTGCATTGTATTTGTGAAGCTAAACTACGACCACCAATGGCCGAGGTTTTAGCTACTTTAGAAGATCTCCCATCTGCCAAGCATAGAAGCCGCCCCTCCCGATCCGAGCAACAAATTTCATCTAGTCCTGGTCCCTGGTCTCCATTAAGTAATGAACCTTCACCTGCATATATGACATTTAAAGAGTCTCCATTGCCAAGGGATGATGAGACGAAGGTTTGCTCTTTTTTAGCTACATCAATGTAAATCGCTTTCTTTGTTTATTTCTGGGTCTGCTCTGGTTTCTACCATTGTCTATAGGTTTAGGATCTCTCAGTATGTATAGAAGATATCATCAATCTCAACATCATTTTTGCCCTCTTGCACGCAGGAATTATGTCCTTGTTGGACTGCAAATACATGAAACTGACATAAGGTTTTTGGCATTGAAATAATTTTGGTTTGTTAGTCTGCTGATTATTTCTCATAATATTATACCGTAAATGATTCTTCAAGGAAGCTCAAGCCACCAACTTTTTTGGAACTACAATGCGCAAATTCGGCCGAAATTTGGTTTGTTCTTTTGGTATATGGATTATTACATCACGAGGCCGGTGCTTTATCAGACAACTATTGGGTAAACTGCAGCATAATTATAGGGTCAAATTCTAATTTGGTCACGTAAAAATGGTTTTCATTGTTACAGTGATCTAACTATTTAATTAATTTCAATAAGGTCATTAAGAAAGAGGGGATAGTGTTAAAAGAGACATGGAGGAACAGGGTAAATGGGGCCAAAAAGGGTAATCAGAAGGGTAAATGGTAGGACAAAATTGGTAATTTGGTTGAGTTAGTGCATTCGGTCAAGATATTCTAGAATCAGCTAAGTAGGAGAGAAAAATTGAGTCGACTTGCTGAGTCAACGTAATGGATCAGCACCGATGACATAGGTCAGCATTAGTTCATGATTTGGTCCAACATTCGACTTAATAACCTTATTGATATTAATCAAATGGTTATAGTACTATAACAATGATTTTTTTTAAGTGACCATCTTTATATTTAAGTGACTTCTTAGTGTAATTTCTCAGACAACTATTACTCATATCAGTTGAAACTAGACATTAATTTCTGAGTTATTGTAAAATAGAATAATTTGAAATTGGTTCCTAATACAAACATGATCGTAAAAAAAAAAAAAAAAAAAACTTATTTCTACAAAAGAAGAAATTATTAACACAAACAACATTATAAAAATTTGTATAACCAGCTAGTAATATGAAACTAAATTTTAAAATTTATTAATGCACTAGATTAATGTGGCACATTAAAAAATTTTCATTCATAAACAAATACATTATAACTAGAAAATATATTTTTGTCTAGAGTATTAATAAAAATAATATGCATCCAACAATATTTAGAGTATCAATAAGAATTGAAATTTATAGAGTAAATCAGTTCATTAAATATTGTGTTATAGCATGATGAAATTTATATGTTAAGTTTCAGATTTCAGAGATAATAATTAATTATATATATATATATTATCAAATGGATAAAGGACCTATTTGGCTCTTGAATTTTTTTTTTTTTTAAAAAAACTTTTAAGCCCAAATTAACTATTTGAATTACTTTAACTCTCCACTTTATTCAATTAGTTTAATAAGCCCCCATAAAATGAATACTACTTATGTGTGTAAATTACATGGTCAAAATAATGAAATATAAAATTAAAACTATATCCTCTCTCCATTGTCAACACCACCATCATCCTATCTCTTTTGCCAACAATCATCAACACCTTTCTAACCCCATCTCCTCCATCTCTACCACCACCATCGGATTAATGAAGAAGATAGGGCGGAACTAGTAAGAGAAATAATTCAGAAAACAGCAAAGATATGGATCCAAAACATTAATCAGAGAATCGTAGCTCAAATTCTTTAAATCAAACCATGAAATAGTAAAAATGTTCCTAAATTTAGCATGACTTTCGTTTGTGGTAGAAGATGAGATATAGAAGATGTCATTTGATTCTTTATTTACTACTGAAATAACATCCTTCTTTAGCGTGTTTAACAACCATGGTCAAGAATTGCTCGGTTGGTGTCAAAGGAAAAGAAAGAGGAAGAGATGTGGTGAATGTTGCTATTTTTATGGTTGTTCAAACATAAATAACTTTAGATAATTTGAGGTACTTGAAGTCATCGAGTATGAATTGCTTAGGTATAAGTTTTTGGAGATGAATATGGTTTTTATGGTTGCTCAAATATATAATCTGAGGACTTTTTCTTACAAATAAATGTTGGTGTTTGGAGGCAGAAATCTATGGTCAGTTGTGTTTCTTTCATGATTGGTGGCATAAATTAAAAGATAATATGAGTAATTGGTGTGTTTGTGTTGTGTTATTTTCTTAAAAAAAGAAAGAAAGTTGAGAGTAATTAATGCTATTCAATTTATCTCTATGAAATTGAAAGATATTATGAGTAGGCACTTTATTGCAAGTGCTTTTTGCACCTCAAAACGCATCAATGTCTTGTCTTTTATAAGATCAAGGTTAAATTTCTTGATTTTTTTTAATTAAAAATATTTTTGATTTTGAAATTTTCTTGATTATTGGTTTGGTTTTTCTTTCTTGAAGAGTACCTGCTTGAATTCATCTTTCACAGACTCAAAAAAAGGCACAAATAAATCCTCATCTCAATTCACAACCATACTTTCAAGATTCCTTTGTTTTTGTAAGATGGAGGGGGAGCTTGTCAATGCCGCTGATGACAAAGAGTTTGCAATGCAGTCTTTCTTTTGTATAAAATTCTTTTCTTTATATTCAGTTTCTTTTTTTAAATAATTCTTTATCTATATATTAAAATAATAATAATACATTGTTTCACACGCTAAATACTTCACAGTCTTACACATAATTAAGATAAAATGTTAAATTAGTTTAAATAGTTAATATAAGTTTAAAAGGTCCTTTTGAAAAAGTTCAAAGCTCAAATAGACCATTTATCTAATGGTGGCAAAAAGGTCGGACTAAATTATTTTGGGTTGGGTCATTTTGGTCGATGCGTTTTTAGGTCAGATTGGGTATAAGTTCGAGTTTGTTCTTAAAATTGATATTTCAAATTAGAAATTTGTTATTCAATTTTAAAATGTTCATTTAAATTTTCTATCATTTATGCAATACTTTCTCATAATTTGTTAAGAAATAAATAATAATTTTCTCTTAAAAATTATTTTTAGCAAAATAGATTTTATATAGAAACAAAGCTTGATTAAAATTTTTTGTTTTTATTTAAATGCTTAATAAATTAAGAATAATTTATTTTTTAAGCAAATCACAATAAATAATGAAAACAATTGAATTAAGTTTATATAAAAATATATTCAAGTCATATATCATAATTTAAATTAATTTATAGAAAAACATATAATGCTCAATGATAGAAAATCATTCATTATAAAAAATTTTGTGTATTATAATAAAATTTTTGTATCGTGACAAAAATAAAATTTACTATAATTATTAAAAAAATAAAATTATGATAAATTTCTTTTACATATTAAATTATTTTAAAAAATTACAACAAAAATTTAGCTTAATTACTCAAAAATTTAAACTTTTATATGATTTTAAATTATATCAAAAATTTCTAATTTAGTCAATTACACTGTAATTTGATAAATTAATTTAAATTAGACTTCAAGTAAAAAATATAATTTAGTAAAATGTATTTAGACTCGGTTGACCCTTATAATTTTTCAATTAGTTCAATTAAATCTAAAATTAAGTTTACAACTCAATTAATATACTATTTTATTTTTATTCAATTTAATCTTATTTTTACTTAATTAAATTTATTATTTACTTTTATGATGAATTTTAATTTTATATTTAAATTTAAAATTTAAATTTATAAGTCATAAAATATCTTAATCTCCAATTTTCTAAAATTCTCTCAATTTTCTTAAAAAATTAATTTTATATTTAAATATTAAAATTTTAAATATTCAAATAAAAACTTCTAAGAAATATTTAAAAAATCAACCACAT
>CATIWR010331658.1:0-10397 GCA_949677035.1 Omphalea diandra | reverse complement strand
GGGAAATTTGATTCCAAAACTAATGAGGGAATCTTCTTAGGATATTCCACCTCAAGTAAGGCATATAGAGTCTTTAACAAAAGTACAATGGTAGTTGAAGAGTCTATGAATGTTGTTTTTGATGAATCTAGTAAACTTGATATTGGGAAGGGTAGTTTTATTAATGATCTTGTAGATAATCTTGAAAACTAGAATTGGAAGATACTACAAGAAGATATGATAAAGAATCATCAAGGATGGAAGAAGAACCACAACATCAACAAGAAGAAGAACCAAGACAAGATCTACCCAAAGATTGGAGATTCTCCAAGTATCACCCCAAAGACTTAATCATTGGTGATACATCAAAGGGTGTAAGTACTAGATCCCAACTTCTTCCTTTAGATAACAATCTTGCATTTATTTCTCAATTAGAGCCAAAATCAATTGATGAGGCCATTTAGGTACTTGCTATGCAAGAAAAACTCAACCACTTTGAGAGAAACAAAGTATGGAAACTTATCCCTAGGCCTAAAAATCACCCAATTATAGGTAGGAAGTAGGTGTTTAGGAACAAGTTAGATGAGCAAGGTGTCATCACTAAAAACAAGGCTAGATTGGTTGCCAAAGGATACAACCAAGAGAAGGCATAGACTATGATGAAACCTTTACCCCTGTAGCAAGATTATAAGCCATTAGGATTCTCTTAGCATTTTCATGTTATATGAATTTTAGAATTTTTCGAATGGATGTTAAGAGTGCATTTTTAAATGGCATCATTGAGGAGGAAGTCTATGTTGAACAACCTCCCAATTTTGAGTCTCATTGCTTTCCAAATCATGTTTTCAAATTAAACAAATACTTGTATGGATTGAAGCAAGCTCCAAGAGCTTAGTATGAAAGGCTTAGTTTGTTTCTTTTACAAAATGATTTTGAGAAAGGAAAGGTTGATACTACACTATTTGTGAAAAAGCACAAGCATTACACTTTAATTGTCCAAATCTATGTTGGTGATATTATCTTTGGTGCTACTAATAAATCTCTTTGTGAGGAATTTGTTAAGTGTATGACTAGGGAATTCGAAATGAGCATGATGGGAGAGCTCAAATTCTTTCTTGGGTACAAATCAAGCAACTCAAAGAAGGGATCTTCATCAACCAAGCCAAATACACTAAGGAAATTATAAAAAAAATTTGGCATGGAAGGATGTAAGGTAGCAAAAACTCCAATGAGTAGTACCATCAAGATAGACAAGGATGAATCGGGTACGGTAGTAGATGAAAAGAGATATCGAGGTATGATCAGATCTATACTTTATCTTATTGCTTCTAGGCCATATATAATGTTTAGTGTTTGCATGTGTGCTAGGTTTCAATCGTCTCCTAGGGAATCTCACTTGAATGTTGTGAAAAGAATTTTCAAATATTTGCATGGCACTATTCACTTAGGACTTTGATATCCTAGGAACTCTTCCTTGATATCCTAGTAGGGTATTTGGATGTGGATTACACAGGTAGTCTTTTAGATAGAAAAAGCATTTTCGGGACTTTCCAATTCATAGGAGAATGTCTAGTCTCTTAGTTTAGTAAAAAGCAAGTATCAGTTGCCTTATCCACTGCGGAAGTCGAGTACGTGGCAGCGGGTTGTTGTTGCACCCAAGTTCTTTGGATGAAACAGTAATTAAAGGACTTTGGTAAAGTAATTGATTACATTCCTATCAAATGTGACAATACTAGTGCTATTAATCTTTCAAAGAATCCCATCCAACATTCTAGAAGTAAGCGCATAGATATTAGGCATCACTTTCTTAGAGATCATATGTAAAAAGGTGATGTTGTGTTAGAATTCATTGACACTAATCATCAACTTGTAGATATTTTCACTAAACCTCTAAATGAAGAGAGGATGAACTTCATTAAGAGAGAAATGGGAATGCTTGATGAAAGCTCCCTCAAGTGAAAATTCTTGTTTAATCTTATATGATATGTGGGTGTGATTTGTTTGATTGATGATTGATATGGAAGATTTTACTATTTATTTCTAAAGGATCACATGTTTTTTCAAAATTTTCATTCTTATCCTTGATGACTCGCAATTCGCGATCGCTATTCCTTCTTCACAGTCACGAATTACAAGTCAACTTTACCCGGCTGTCAAATGTCAATTCACAATCGCGAAAATCACTCTCCACCACGAATTTTGTCAGATTTTCAAAATTCTGACCATTGCAGCACACATTCCCGAGGAAAATTTATCTGTTACTCATATTTTTCAGAATTCGCGGTTGCGACTGAGGAAATTATGGAAGCAAATTATAGTAACCAACTTACATTTATGAGATTTGATTGCCAACCATTTCCAACCTTTCATTTAATCCATTTCTAGTCGTTTATAGTCGTTGGATATTACTTTTAAACCTATAAATACCCCTCTTAAATAGTGTTTTCATCACAACTTCAATATACAAACCTCTAAATCTCCTAATCTCTCAAATCTTCCCTCTATTACTCAAGCATTCTTTATGGCACCAAATAAAGCCTCCAGAGCAGACAAGGGTAAGGGAATAGCACAACCCTCTGCTCTTCCTTTTCTCCTCAACATGAAGGGAGTCATTCGCGAAGAAAAGGAAAGGTATAAAGCCAATCTCTCCAAAACCATCCTCCCTAATAAGATTCCATCTTCATTTCTGCTAGTCACTCGGACTCACTAATGAAATCTAAGCATTCCTATCCAACCTTGGCTGGAATGACTTTATCTTTCGAGCAGAACCCAGATACGAGGAGATAATTCGAGAGTTTATGTGCACAGTTCAATTAAATCATAAGATGGAGTCTCCAGTGGGACAGTACTGCATGACATTTTGCGCCTTCGGTGATTCTTACTTCATCACCTTTGAGTAGTTGTCCAGCCTTTTTACTCTTTAAATCGGTGAGCACATTCCTTTTGTCATTGCTGCTCTCGATGAAATTTATTCAGAGTTTTGGGCTGAGATTTCTATAGAGGCTAAACACGACCCAAGGTCTTCTTTGGCAAAGCATATCAAGACCTTGCCCTTCTGGATTCTCCATCGAATAATCATGTTCTCCATCAATGCGAGGGGAGACGGGAACGAAAATGTCTCACAAAAGGATCTTGCGTTCCTCTTCTGCCTCATAAAGAACAAGCCTATCCAGACCGGCAGGTATCTAGTGATCAATTAATTCACATGAGTACCAAGCCGAAGAGTCAATTCTTGCTTCCATCGTATGCCACCACTATCTACCGCTTTGTAGGCACTCTAGACGAGGAGAAGGAAAAACTTCTCACCAAAAAATATCTGCCATCACATAACTATTTAGATCTCACTTACATCATCAATACCAAGGTGATACATCCTGACTCTTATGCCTATCTGCTTGGCACTTATGGTGCACAGCGAATGGAGAGCTCTCACGCATCTAAGAGGAAGCGCCTCCACCTTGAAGAGGTTCCTTCTTCGGCTCCTCCTCCACCAAACCCAAAGGCAAAAGTATCCCTCTCCACCATCAATAGCAAGCTTGATAAGCTTATACAGATGATGCAGAGACAATCTCTATTCCTCTCCTACCTCCACAACGACATGGTGGATCTTCAAGAAAAACTTAGAATTCCTCCCTGCCACCTCCTTGACTTTACGAAATTTGATGATACACAAGATGGGGATGAAGGAGTGGAAGACGGAGATGAGGCTGAAGGTGGCATCTAAGAGCCCGAGGATGACTCATCTGGATACGATAGTGATTCTCCAATCTTTTAGTTTTTAGGTTTCTCTTAGTACTTTGTTTTTTCTTTGTTTATTTTTTGTAATCAAACTTGTGATCCCACATTTAGTATATCTATAAAAGTTTGTTCTTTTTTGCATCTCTTTTTGTTAAGTAATTACTTTTTTCTTTATGATTACTGTTTGTTCCTTATATACTTTTGCTTCTTGCTCATACTTATGCTCCTTAATCATTTCTACCTTAAATTTCCCTTTAATTATCTTTCGTCTTATCTAACCATTTTGATCTTGCTAAAGAGGAAGAAATAAGATAAGATACGAGTGAAAAATTATCTAAAGGAGAGATAACTATTTAAGGGGGAGTGAGTGCATAAGTTGAGGGGGAGCAATTATTAAGGAGCAACTTAACGCAACTTAACTTCACACTTAGAAATCTTTGCTAAGCTATGATTCAATTTTACTTTTCTGCACTTATTTTTCACTTTGGATCAATCTAGGTTGTCAAAATCAAAAAGGGGGAGATTGTTGGACTAGGATGGTTAATCCTAAGTCTAGAACCTCTTTTGATCTTGACAAAGAAGATTTATCGTCACTAATATTTCAAAAAAGTGTTGATTTTACAGAAATAGGTAAATCTCTTAAGAAGAAATGAAAGGACTTGATAAACTCCAAAGTGACATGTAAATCACGACCGCAATCTAGGATTCATGACCGCGACTCATGTTAAGACATGCTGAAATTCAAGCAGGCAAAATCGCGGAGCCATTCTCAGTCGCGACCTATAGAAAAGAAGAAGCCCAAAATGTGACAGACGAATTAGCGGTGTATGTCACACCCTAGTCGCAACCGCGAATTTCAAAGTGACTCAAGAGGGAAGCAAGTCCACAACCACAACTTGACAAGTGTCCTAAAAGACCGTTGGAAATCAAATTTCACGGTAGCATCTTATTGGTAGCAATCGCAAATCCTGCGGAAGAAAAATAACCACTTTTGACAGACGAATTCACATCCTCTGTCGCGTCCTGTATAAGAAAACTCGCAATTGCTACTTCTGAAAGTAGGTGAAAGACAATAACTATATTTTCCTGGTGAACTAATCAAAAGCTACCATGTGGACTAGCCGTTAGACACAAATGGGATTCCCCTTGAGGAATTTGGATTTCGCGACCGTGAAATGGCAGTAGCGACCGCGATTTCATCCTGAGAAGCATTTAATACATAATCTACCTAACATGTCTCAAAGATTTGATGAGCTATGATCTGCAATGTCTTTTTGGTGAAGTTTAGGTATAAATACACCACCAAATAGTCATGAATAAGGTTGTTAATGAATTTATTACAAGTGATTAAAGCTCTCAATCTTTGCTACTCATTTCCTTCATTTTCTTTATGAATTTGTAATTGCTAGGTGTGAGCATTAAACACCAAGTTGTAAGGTTATAGTGTTAGCCTGCTAAAACACTCTAAGAAAGGTTTAAGTGTGAGCCTAGTGAAACACTTGAGTGAGGTTGTGTGTTAGCCTAAAAACACATTGTTATAAGGTTATGTGTGAGCCATAAAAACATAAGTTGTACAAGTTGGGTGTAAGCTTGAAAACACCTTGAGATAGTAAAATACCCAATTGGTTAATTGGGGAGTAGACGTAGGGTCTATTATACCCGAACCACTATAAATTGGTTGTCTCCATTCTACTCTTTCTAGTTCCATTTTCTTTGTTTTTTGAAATTTTATACACCAATTCAACCCCCCTTCTTGGTTCCTAGGGACAACAATTTCATTGCAAAATCCATCAAATTAATCAAGGAGTAAAGTCAAGCTAATGACTTTAAAAAAGCGTTGTTGGGAGGCAACCCAATATTTTTAATTTCATGTTTTTATGTTATTTTCACTAATTTTTCTTAATTTTCATTGCATTTATTATTTTATTTTATTGCATTATTAATTTTTTAGGCATGTTCTAAATTTAATTTTTTTAAAAAAAATAATAATAATATTTTTTTATAATGCATGACTTAGCATTCTTTTTTGTTTCTTTTTCACTTAAGTTATTATTTTTTTTAAACTTTCCTTCACTTTTGTGTTTTTCTCTCCAACAAAACTCTAGCGCCCGACCACCATAACTCCCATCTAAACTGAACCCAAGCAACTACTGATCTCCCTATCTTTCTTTAGTGTTATTTTTTTCTTTCTTTTCTTTTTAATATTTTTGAAAAAAAAGAAGCAAAACCATTATTCAGCTCCATCAAACCCGCACACCTTCATCATCCATTTTGCCAATATCACTATGGTGACACTAAAAGAACTAAAACCCCAATAGCTGAGGCTCCTCTACGCTAAAGATCCCAAATTAGCAAAGGTAAATCCTCCATCAAACTCAATGTTTGGTGGACATTTGGAGTTAAAATATAAAGAGGTTAGCGAAGGTATAGATAATTTTGCACCCACAAAATTATTACTTGTAAGTACATTCACTATCCCACTCTTGATTCTTTATTTGTCAAGGAATATTTTGATGAATTAATTACTAATATTGGTTAGAAAACATATTTTCAAGTGCAATGCCTTGCATACATTGAATCCACTTAGGAATTTTATGCCACTTTCCATTTCACACCACCCATAATTTTACAAACTCCCAAAGTTATTCAATTTCATTTGTTAGGGAAGCACTCTTCCATGTCCATTACTAAGTTTAATATTACTTTTAGGTTTATTGATAAGGCCTTTGCACAAACCACTGCATATCATAACTCTAGTTGCGATTATAGTGATGAGTTTTTACCACATTCTCTATGGCACTTTTTGTCTACAAATACTACTAGTTATGAACTAAGTCAACCGAAGAGTTCCTTTATTTGTGACCCAGTTCTTAGATATATCCAGAGTTTTCTTCCATTTAATTTTTTGAGTCGGAGGGATAGTTCTAAAACTCTTAGTAAAATTGAATTATATGTAGCATCTCTATCCACATTTATTGGCATTATCACATGAACATATTCATTGCATAAATGATATGAACTCCAATATGAACATGTGCATTGGATAAATAATCATTTAGACATGTGAATTGTAGAAGTACGACAATGACACTTGCACTGTTGATTTTGGGACACTTGAACACATATGTAGTGTTTGTATAGTTGCATGACAAATTGTTTTATGTTGTGTGGTTGTTATAGCATCATAAATAATGTTGTAATTTACCTTATTTTAAAGTATAAGGAGCATCTAGGAATTAGTAGATGAATGGAAGTGCTTAAAGAGTGAAGATGAGGGACTAAAAGAGGAAAGTGAACTTCCAACTAATAAGAATGCAACACCATGATTTTGTCTTATTACAATAGGCTTACAAGTGGAATTTTTGACCCATTAAGATCATAATTAAGGGGTTAGACTTGAGTTATAGTAGAAGAGAGAGAAAGCTAAGGAAGAAATAAAGGAAGGAAGAAGAAGAAGAAGAAGGAGAGAAAGAAGTGTGGGCTGCCTAGGAAAGAGTCCTAAGATTTTCTAATTCTGGGACAATAGGTAAGTTAATTTATCTTCTTCTTAATTGAAATTAACATCTCATGACATGTTAATCATGCATGGTTAGTGAGAATTATGGAATAATTGAGGTAGAGCTCTTGGATGGAAGTTGAAATCCAAGAGAGCAAGAGATGTTGTGTTGGATTTTGCTGTTAGAGCAGGATATTGTACCCACGATTTCATAACCCTAGAAGAGGAATTAGGGAAAGTGAAAAATATTAAATTTTTAGCTTTATATCCCATATAAATGCATATGAAACAATTTTGCTTGATTTGGTGTTTGTGAGGAGTTATGGCTCCTTCATTAGGGTTGGTTCACAACCAACCGAGAAAACCTGAGTCTTTCTATTTTCATAAATTTTGATGGCCTTATGTTCTGATTTTGACAAAGTGTTAAAACATGAAATTTGTAGGGTTATATCCCCTATAAATACCTATAAATTAGTTTTGATGTATTTGTTGTGTGGAAAGAGATATGGCTTATTGATTGGGATTGACCCTATACCTAGATGAAACCCCACCTTTCTTAATTCTATTTTCCAAGAATTTGATGGCCATAAATTCAGAATTTGATGATGGTCTGAACTTAAAAGTTGTATATTTATGTTTGATCTACATACTTGTGAAATAATTTTGCTAAATCCAGCATGGTTGTTGAGATATTGTCCCTTCATCATGACTGTTTGTCAACATGTTACAAACCTATTTACCCTGAGACTTGTCCTTTGTTTTGGTGACCTTATGTACTGAATTAGACAATGAGTAAAACATGAAAAATGTTAATTTATATGTTTTCTAACTGGTGACAGATTAATATTGCAATTGGATTTGTACAATTTGAGATACACCTAGAAATGTAAGACCTACTCTAACTGAGATGACATTACAATAAAGAAAATTTTAAAAATTCACCACATTTTTTGTGTGTTTGATATTGGCCTAAGATTCGAATATGTTGTTTAATTATGAGTCTAGTTTGTTTGGAAAAAAGAATGAAGTCATTTGGATAAGTATATCTAGAGTTATTACTATGAGAGTGTAGCAAGCTCAGGCTGCCATATAAGGAAAATATGCATAAACACTAGGTCCACTTGCATGAATCATGCCATAGTTGCATACCAAACATTCATAATCATTTTGACATACTTATAAACATATATGTATCAAATGTTAGGATCTCAAAACTTTAAGGAAGCCCTGGAAAGAGAACCAAACCTACCATAAAGGTTGGTCACATCAAAAGGTGAGTAAAAACGATAATTAGATTTCAATGTGTATATGTGTGATAATTTTATGATGTGAATGTGTGATAATTTTATGATGTGATTATATCCTATTACATGTATATGTGATTCAATTGTTACCTTTTACATATGAATACAAGTCAAGTGAGAATTATATGGTCTCAATGATTACTTGGTATACCATTATTATGAACCCTTGCATATGGAACTAAAAGGACGTTATGACCGGCTTGTCAAACACTTGCAAATCACGTGGAAGATAGACCAATAGGTCACATTGGCACATGTTATTGATCAAATGAGTCACTTGTTATATGTTGGCCAGGAAAATCAAATGTCACTTCAATCACATGAATTCCTGGGAGCAATATTTGCCTTGTAAGGTCACGACATAAAAATAAATATATTGCACTTGCACTTGCATAGTCAATTGTTATACTTATAATATATCCTGATGATATTCTTATATTGGTTATGCCATAAGAATTTGATTATTGTTTTTATTCACTGAGTCGCGACTCACCAAATCGTAATTATATTTTTTAGATACCGAAGAATAGGGATTGGACACTTTGGTTTTTAGAGCTTTGCATTGAGACACATGGACCATAGGTTGTCGGCTGAATTCCAACTCTCTCTCTCTCTTTGTGTCATGTACATACATTTAGATAGGAACTAGTTATGGTCACTTGTCTTGACATTAGTTAACATATATGTACATTAAATACATGTTGGGTTGTGTATGTATGATGGATAAACCTTTATGCATATGTATTTTCGGACATGGATGCTATAAGTTTTATAAATGAAAATGGTCATTACAGTTTTTAGTATCAAAGCAGGGATAGGTTCCATAGGGACATACATATGAACATGACATGACTTTTGCACTATTTTGCATTATCATATGACATAGTCTTATATGTCTATAGGGTATTAGCAGAAGGTAGTCATGGTAGTACCCATGTCTCACCAAAGAGAGAGGAGTCAGCCGATTTTCATTCCATAGAAGCATCATGCTAACCATTAAGAGATCAACCTACTGACAGAGTTAGATCTCCCATACATTCTCATGCACAACACATATCTCATAGTCAACCACAACATAAAATTGGTGAACCAACAGTGCAGGGTACAGAAATTCAAAGAGAGAGAAGGTATGATAAATTAAGAAAACATGGTGCAATTGACTTCAGTGGTACCACAGATCCATTAGTGGCAGAGACATGGCTAAAAAGAACATAGAGTTTTAAACTTGATGAAATGCACACTAGAAGAAAAGCTTCATTATGCAGTGTCGCTATTACAGGGGGATGCATATGATTGGTAGGAAACCATTCCAAAGAGCGATGCCCAGCCTCCAGTGTTTACATGGGATGACTTTCTTCGTGAGTTCAATAACAATTACATGCCAGAAGTATATAAAGATGATAAAAGAAGAGAGTTTTTAAACCTAAAGCAGGGACAGATGACTATAGCTGAATATAAGGTAAAATTCAATCAATTATCTCATTATGTGTCCTTCATGGTAGCCACTGATAAAGACAAATGTCAAAAATTTGAAGAGGGACTGAGATATGAGATTAGAAGTAAGATCACAGCTGTAGATCTTGAAAGTTATATCAAACTAAAATTAGTTGCAATCAGGGTAGAAAGATTAGAAAAAGAAAGGATGGAGCAACAAGTAAAAAGAGGGCCTACTGAGTTTGTGGGGGATTTTAACATAAAGGTAAATGTGGAGATTATATGCCATCATAGTCCAGTGCTAAGGGTGGTTACTCTAGCTATAGAGGCAGAAGATTAGGACTTTCATCTTATGCAGGCAGAGGTCAAGGTCAAGTTATGCAACAACGACCCTCATGTGTACATTATGGTAGGCAACATATAGGTGAATGTAGAAAATTGACTTG
>CATIWR010331640.1:0-26925 GCA_949677035.1 Omphalea diandra | reverse complement strand
CAAACTTTTACACTTGTGTTTTCTAAGGCTCACACAATAACCTTTATCATGAACAACTCCCACTCCGTTGGTCATGTCGGTGATGCTCTCATTCTCCTTCATCATGAACAACTCTCACTCCGTCACATACATTTCTAGCCGACTGGATTTCACCAATGTGGTGCCTTCTCAATAGTTCTCCAAAGCTTTCCATATCCCATAAGCTGTTTGATAATGTTGTACTCTTCCAATCTCTTCTCTTGAAAGAGAGCTTAGAAGAATTGTCACGACTCTTTTATTCTTGCCATTTGATCTTCTATGTCCTTCAACCCACTCTTCTCTTAGAATGAGTTCTTCAGTTCCATCCACTACCATGGTGGGTGGCTTCCATTCTTTGACTACAACATCCCAGACATCCACCATATTTGTGTCAAGGTAAATTTCCATCCTATACTTCCAGTGAGTATAGTCAGCTCCATCAAAGTAGGGTTTGAGATGTGTGTGGATTCCTTCTTGTGCCATGATCTTTATTCACCCAATGAAGGTTTGATTGTGAAACCTTGCTCTGATACCACTTGTTGGCCCTTAGCACCAAGAAGGGAGGTTAAATTAGTGTAGTGAAAATTAAAAATAGAAGAGTAGAAGAGAAAGATAGACACGCGATTTATAGTGGTTCGGGTATAATTGACCCTACCCACTCTCCAATTCTCAGTAATTGGGTATTCCACTAACTATCAATGGTGTTTTCAAGCTCACACCAAACTTTTACACTTGTGTTTTCTAAGGCTCACACAATAACCTTTACACTTATTTTTTAGAGGCTCACACAACAAACTTTACACTTGTGTTTTTCAGGTTCACACAACAACCTCTCTAGAGTGTTTTGACAGGCTAACACTTCAACCTCTACAAAATGGTGTTTATGCTCACACCAAACAATCAATTAAATAAGAGAAAAGATTGAGTAGCAAAATTGCAAGAATTTGGTTATAAAGTTATTAATTCTCTTGCATTTACATATATTTGGTGAGGTATTTATAGTCTATACCCACCAAAGAGACGTTGCAATAAAACTGGTACAAGATCTTCAAAGTGTGTCAGACAGATTTTGCATTAAATGTTTGACAAGCTTCATTCGCAGTTGCTACTAATCTTTCGCGGTCACGAATTCCGAATTCCTTAAGGAAACCTCCGTTTGTGTCTAACGGCTACTCCATGTGACAACTTATAATTAGTTTACTAGGAAATTATAGTCGTTGCCTTTCACCTTTTTTCATAAGTCACGGTCGTGAGCATTCTTGTACAGGTCGCGACAGAAGGACGCGAATTCGTCTGTCGAAGATGGCCATCTTCTTCCTCATGATTTGCAGTCGCTACCAATAAGATGCCTCCATAAAATTTGACTTTTAACAGTCAGCTGGGACACTTGTCACGCTGTGATTGTGGACTTGCTTCCCTCTTGAGTTACTTTAAAATTTGTGGTTGCAACTAGGACGTGACACGCACCGCGAATTCATCTGCCAATTTTGGACACCTTCATTTGGATGAATCGCGGCCGAGAAAAGCCTCAGTGATTTCACTTGTCTGACTTCTTGCAAGTCTTCTAATGGATTGCGGTCGCGAATCCAAAGTAGCGATTGCGATTTAGAAGACACTTTTCATACTTTGAAGATTTTGTGCTACATTCAACTTCGAACTTAGATAAAAAAAAATAAAAAAACAAAAGGGCAGCAAAATAACACTAATTTGAGACATTAGACATGATCAATCCCTTTGTCAATATCAAAAAAGGTCCAAGACTTACCCTAGTCCAATATTCTAAAACCTTTTTGATTGGAATATTCTTGAAAGCTTATTAGAATATTCTAGAAACTTCTTGAAATTTTCTAAACCCTTTTAGAATCTTCTAAAACATTTTTTGTGCAATTTTCTCCATTAATAGGGGTGAACTTGTAGAATTTATCTTAAGGATCCACATATGAAATGAAAGTATTAAAATGACTATTTTACCCTTGAAAAAAATCCATTAATATCTCCACTACTTGTTACAAGGCTTATTTTCCTGACTTCCTCTTACACGAACATTCTAAAAGTATTTTTGAACTTCTTGAGATGTGCACTTGTCATTGGTCCTTTAATTTGGAGTTTATCTTCTTGTTTGGTACTTTCTTTATTTGTATCAGATGGACAAAATGAAGTTGTTAATAGAACCTTAGGAAAATTATTGTGTGTTTTGGTTAAAAATAATTTGAAAACATAAGAAGATTGTTTGCCACATATTAAATTTGCATATAATCAAAGTGTGCATTCATCTACTCATTTTTGTCATTTTGAGATTGTTTATAGTTTTGTTCCATTAAGTCCTTTGGATTTGCTTCCTTTACCTTTGGATATGCGAATGGATTTGGATGGGAAAAAGGTTGAATTTGTTAAATCTTTGCATGAAGAAATTCGCGTGAAGATTGAGAAAAGGAATGAATAAGTTGCTAATAAAGGGTGTATAAAATTTGTGTTTAAACATGGTGATTGGGTTTAGGTGCATTTTAAGAAGGAAAGGTTTCCTAATCAAAGAAAGTCTAAATCGAAACCAAGGGGTGATGGACTATGTTAGGTCTTAGAAAAAATTAATGATAATGCTTATAAAATAGACTTGCCTGGTTAATATAGAGTTAGTGCTACTTTCAATGTTTCTTATTTATCTCTTTTTGATTTTGATGAGGTACGTGATTTAAGGACAAATCTTTTTTTGAGCAAGGAGGGGAATGATACAAACCAAAGAAGCACTAAATAAGAAGATACACTCGAACTTAAAGGACCAATCATAAGAGCTCGCCTCAAGAAGTTCAAAAACACTTCAGGACCGTTCGTGCAAGAGGAAGTCAAGAAAGTAAGCCTTAGAACAAACATTGGAGCAATTAATGGATCTTTTCAAAGGCAAAATGGTTATTTTATACTTTTATTTCATATGTGGATCATCAAGATAAACTCTACAAGTCCAACCCTACTAATGGAGAAAATTGCACCAAAAATGTTTTAAAAGATTCTTGAAAGTTTTAATAAGCTTCTAAGAATATTTTAAGCATCTTTTGGTGAAAAGAACAATATTCTTATAGAAGGGAGCCGACACTTACGATAAAAGAGGTTAATAAAATCAAGTCAATATCTTCTAAGATATGCAAGATCTCAAGAATATTCTTCTCTTCTTTTTATGGTTGAGTTCTACTTCCTCTTTAAAAAAGGTTTTTCTTTTATTTTTTGAATTGTAATATGAGATAATATTTAGGAAGTTTGGATTTATGCTTGGCCAAATAAGTATATGACATTTTTCTTATTTAGGAACTTGGTGAGGTTGCTTAAGTGAAGTCTTAAGTAGCTTTGTAAACTTGTTTAATTCTAAACTTAAAATTGATTAGTTCTTTTTAGGTTTGGATATTAAATACTTTTTAATTCTTTATAACATAGGTTGCTAGAAATAGATTTTCAAGATGTCTAGCTAGAAATTAAAATACTTCGCTTGATTCTTAAACATTCCTTAGACAAAGTAGCAACATTAGATATGGGGTAGGGATAAGTTACCCACATTCATATCATATTAACATGAAGATGTTCATGAAGGTTGTTGTTAATCAATTTCAAAAGCTAGATGCTAGATTGGACAACTTGCAATCCCCATCAAATTTCAAATCCTCCAAGAGCCATGTGATTGAGGAGATAACAACCTAAGCGACATCAATTTCCAACAAAGGTAAGAAAACTACATCCAAAAGAGTTAGCAAGCTAAGCAATATCAAGATGAAAAATTCCTACCTTTTAAGGATAGAATGATCCGAAGTTGTACTTAGAGTAGGAACAAAAGGTTGAGCACGATTCTCAAAAGTACTTTAAGGAGAAGAAGGTAAAGTTGGCAACCATAGTGTTGATTGATTATGTAAGCCTATGGTAGCCTATTCGGGCATGGGAGAACATAAATTTGGTATTACATAAAAGGCTTATCCCTTGTCACTACTTTTGGGATTTGCATAGAAAGCTATAAGGGCTAGTTCAAAGGTCCAAGATTGTAGAGGACTACTACAAAAAGATAGAGATAACCACAATACAAGCTAATGTAGAGGAAGACCATGAGGCTATCATGGTAAGGTTCATTAGAGGCTTGAACAAGGAGATTATCGATATAGTTGAGTTGTAACACTTTATGGAGATGAAGGGGCTCCTATACAAAGCCATTAAGGTGGAGAAGCAACTAAGTATAAAGGAAGTAAATCTAGTTCTTCATAGAGGGCTAATTGGAGGGAAAACAAAGTCATCACAAAAGTAAATGAGGAGACAAATCCATAAGAATTTATTACTACTCCAAAAGATAAAATTGAAACCAAATTCCTTCTAAATCATGAGCTATTAAGTGCTTTAGGTACTAAAGGTTTAACCATATTACTTATCAATGTACAAACAAAAGGACTATGACCTTGATAGATAATGGTGATGTTGAAAGTGTTGGCTCAAGTGATGATGACATTCCACCATTGAAGGATTATTCAGATATGGAGATTGAAGGTCTTATGTAAGGTGATATGTTAATTGCAAGAAGAGCATTGAGTGCATGACTTAAGGATGATTATGAAGAGCAACGTGAGCAAATTTTCCACACAAGATGTTTATGAAAGGCAAGGTATGTACTTTGGTTATTGATGAAGGGAGTTGTACTAATGTTGCTCATACATTGTTGGTAGAAAAACTAGATTTGCATACCATGAAGCATCCTAAACCATGTAAGCTCACTTGGCTTTTTGCTTGGCCAACCATGGAAATTTGATAGGAAGCTCACACATGATGGGTATAAAAATTGTTTTTCCTTTATATTTAATAATCGATGTTTTGTACTAACACCTCTCAAACTATTGCAAGCATATAGGATCAATTAAGAATAGCAAAAAGAGTGCAAAAATGAGTGAAAAGAAAATTTGTGAGGAAGAGGAAAAAAAAAAAAAGAAAATGTGCAAAAGCGAGAAAATTGAAAGTGAGGAAGAGAAAAAAATGAAAAGAAAAATGTACAAAAAATAGAGAAGAGTGAGAAAAAGAACTTGTACGCCAAAAAAAAAAGTGAGGCCAAGAGTGTTTTGATTGTGATGCAACAACTACTTGTACTTATATATAAGGATGTTTATCATTTTACTAACGACCTTAAACCCTATTTGCCTAGTGTTGTGGTATCTAAGATTTTAAGGATCTATTTTTCAAGGAAAGTCCATAAAAATCACATCCCTTAAGAGGTATTGAGCACTAAATAGACTTTATACTTAGATCTACCATACTAAATTGACCGGCCTATAAAGCTAATCCCAAAAAAATCAAAGAGCTCCAAAATCACCTAAACACTTATTTCAAATAATTATAAATTTTAAAGTTAAAATACTATTTATTATTTTAAATAATTATAAATTTTAAAGATTAAAATAATAATTAATTATATAAAAATATTATCCATTCAATTAAAATTTATAACTTAAAATTATTGTCAACAATTTAAAAAATTTATGCCTTTTATGTCAACAAAAGTTTTCTTTATATATATATATATATATATATATATATATATATATATATATAAACTTGGGGGTTTTATCTGCTCCGTGTCTTTCGGAAACGAAGACATGGCTATCGGCAGCATTGGTCTCAATCTTACCAGAGTTGCACCACTGTTCTCAGCAGTACAAAATCCCATCAAAACCTCGCAAAAGTCGTCTCTTTCTATTTCTAAGCCGAACTTCACTTCCATTGCTAATTTCTGCCTCTCAATTCCTAGCTTTAAATCACACAAGAGGTACAGCCGCCTTTCCTGCAACAGCATCTCCACGCCAACTATCAACACCAACTACGAGGTGCTTACTTGCCTTTTCATTCTAGCTCCTTTACCCCTTATTTCCCCGTGTGGTATTATTGTCATGCATTTATGTTTTAAAGGAGAGCGAGCTCACTATCTCTGAAATTACGAGGGGCAAAAAAGAAAATGGTTTTCTTTCTTTTATGCTGTAGATTCACCATGTTTTCTCCAGTGATGCGATTCTTGTTTTGGTAGATGCTTTTCTTGATTTTGTTTTATTCGATTTGAATCTTTACCTATGAAATGCAAATGTAATGCAGTTTTCTGATGGATCTTCTGAGGTGGAATTGCGATTGCCGCTTGGAAGGCAAGAGTTTCAGAGTCCTAAAGATATATTTGTGGATGCAGATGACACCTCTTTAGTTGCCAGAGTACAAAGCGCGGGATCTCTAACTACACTATTAGAAACCAATCATCTTTTTGACAAAATTAAACAGGCAGAAACGATCTGGTTTGGGATGTTCAATTCACATACATACATTCTGTTTTACCGTTCAGATTTTCATCAAACCTTTGATATGACGACGAATTTTGTTTCAAACAGGTATATAGATGATGATCGACTCGTTATTACCTTGAAGAAGCAGGATCCGGATTTAAAATGGCCTGACATTGTCGAGTCATGGGAATCCTTGACAGCAGGAGCTGCGCAGCTTCTGAAAGGGGCATCAATCTATGTTGCTGGTGATTCAACTGAAATTAACCAAAAAGTGGCTCGAGAACTGGCTATTGGTCTTGGGTATCAATTTATCTTCTTTTCGGTTTTGAACTTGTTCTGGTTCAACAAGCTTATAATATAATATAATGTTATTATAATTGTAAATATTATTTTATTTTTATTAGTTATAATATAATATCATATTAAAAGTTCATCCAGAGTTCATATACTGACTTGTATGTTTGCTATGTAATTGGTATATATATTAAGGGTTTATGGGGATAAATTTTCAGGTATACACCCCTTGATACACAGGAGTTGCTGGAAACATTTGCAAAGCAAACAATTGATTCATGTTAGTATGATTGAGTCTCCTTTGCACTGCATATTTGTCATTCAAGCATAAAAGATGCATACAAACAATGAAATGCTTATGTGAAACAAGATATTGCTCTTCTTTTACTTCTGTGTAGTTATTAAAACTTTCCGTTTGGCATAGCCATTGAGAAAAAGATGAATTATTGTTGATTAGTTGTTTTTATTAATTTTTTTGTTCTTTGGTGAGAACTGAGCGCCAACAGTGCTGTTGTTGAATCCAGCCAACTATATGCTCCTCTCCGCCTAGGCATTTTCTTTCTCACATCTATAGTGGAAAATACCATAAATCTTTAACATTACTTTTTCTTTTTTTTTTTTTTAAAAAATTTCTGGCTAAGATCTTTGCTACAATTTTCTTGTAGATGGTTTTTTTCCCCTAACTAAATGTTATACTTTCCAAAGCTGAATTATACAATGCTGTGGTGTTCCTTATATTATTTATGTGCATTAGATTTTAATGTGATCAATTGAATCTCGAGGCAACATCATGCTGAATACTTTATGTAACTCCTATTACCAACCTTGTAGCACATTAATGAGTGTTTCCAATTACAGGGGTGCTTGCTGAAGGTTCTGATTCTGTAGCTGAGGCGGAAGGTGCTATACTAGAAAGCCTGAGTAGGTTGGTATGTGGCTTGATTTGTTTTTCAGATTTATCTGCTGTTGGTTGGGTTATTGTGTATAAAGTTATCCTTGGTTTGGTTGGTTCTGCAGTCATGTTCGAATTGTTGTTTCAACATTAGGAGGGAAGCAGGGAGCCGCTAGTAGGGTTGATAAATGGCGATATCTTTATGCAGGATTTACCATCTGGCTGTCACAGACTGAAACCATGGGTAATTTGTGATTAGCCTTCAAATCATTACTACATTTTGGATGATCAACTCTTGTATATACAATGTTCGGGACAAATGAAAGATTACTTTTTTGTCGATTCAAAACAGCTGGCTACAATTGTTGCCAATGTCAAAGGTTGTGGATGAAATTAATAAAATTAATAGGATTTGGCTACAAGTGAAAAGATGCAGAAATATTATGATTGATTTGGTCATTTGGCCTTGGTTGTGGTGCTTTACTAATAGAAATAGTGCTCATATTAAAAAAATTCTAAAATTATTTCTAGGTATGTATGGTTGTAGCATTGATCTGAAGGAAGATAAGTTTTATAAGATTTTGAAACCCTCTATCATTGAAATTTGAAAAAGAAAAAAGTTAGTAATTTAGAATCTTTATTAGAGTTCATTAGTTTCATTCCAAACAAGGCTCAACAGTGATATGACTTCCAACTTTGAGGTCTTCAATTAAAGTCCCACTGTTATATGTGTGGGAAACATTTCCTTGGGAGTTGGGATCTTTAGAATTATGAAAACTAAAATGAAAGGAATTATGATTTATTTCCTCTAAATGCCTCCAATTATTTGACTTTCAACTTTGAGGTCTATGGGAAAAATCTCCTTGGAGTTGGGATCTTTAGACATATGAAAACTAAATAAAGGAAGATAGAAAATAATGAAATCATAATTGCTTTCTTCTTAATGCAGATCCTATTTGACATGTGAATGACAGCAGTCTCATAATATTTGATGGCAGATGAAGATTCAGCAAAGGAGGAAGCTAGAATGAATATTCAAGATTGTAACACAGCCTATACAAATGCAGATGTGGTGGTTAAGGTCCACGGCTGGGATTCTGGTCATGCCAAAAGTGTAGCTCAGGCATCCCTTAGTGCCTTCAAACAGTTAATTCTGTCAGACAAGAAACTACCAGGTGCTATTCCATTTTATCTTGATAGTTGTAACTACTTGCTTTTTAGTTTCTGTAAAATTATTGGGCATATTCTTTTATGATCTCCAAAATAATTATTTAAAAAAGGTTGTCAAAAGTAATTACAAATTTGAACTATCTCTGACCAACAAACTCCAAATTATTGTTCATATGGAAAAGCAAAAGAAAAATAATATGTATAATATAAATTAACCATGAAATTTTATGACCCTCGTATGTAACTGAAAATCATGTAGTAGAAGTTGACGCCAGTTTGCCATATTCCATACTTATTTGCCGTGTCAAGATTGTGAAATTAAAAAAAAAAAAAAGAAAAAGAAAATGTGATCAGAATACTTATGCTAACTCTATGTTGTAGATGGTCAAATTCTGTCAAGTGTTTGATAATGCTGATATTATAACTAGCTACTTATAGTTGCTATAGACAATTAATAATGACTTCAATAGTAAAAAAATTATTAAGTTCGGCAATCTCCAAAAAAGGCATCTCTCATTGTGAAAGAAGATATATGGAAGGATGAAGAGAAGATTGAAGGCTTGCTTCCAAATTCACCTAGTGTTGGAATCCTTTGGCCGCGTTATCATGGTCATTGCTCAGAAATGATTGACCGTGTAAAGAGTGCTTGTGAACTAATTTCATTGTTGGTGTGATACGAATATGTGATCAAATGTGCTGGAAGCTGTGAAGTTGAGGTCAAACTGGATGTTAACCTCATGCGATAGGGAGAAGGAAGTCCTTTATATTTGCAGCCTCAACCTCTTCCGCCATTTGATGGCAGTTCAGTAGCTTCAAATAAATTGAAAACAAGTCAATTGAGATGCGAAATGCAGTGGTACATGGTCTGACGAACCATATAATCCATCCATGTCCATGCTAGGGAGCTAGGTTATTTGTCCATCTTCTGTTTTCTATTAAGGACCATGGCATTTATCATATTGCATTTTTGTTTCTAATGATGACTTAGAAAGAAATAGAACAATGCTAAATTTTCTTTTGGTCTATTTTGAAGGTAAGAAGAGCCTTTATATTAGGTTAGGTTGTCGTGGTGATTGGCCAAATATCAAGCCTCCAGGATGGGACCCATCAGCAGAGATGACCTCCTAGCATACCGAAAACTTTTGATCAATCGAGTTTTTTTAAAAAATAATAAATTTCTGTTGATAATTGTCATGTACATTTTGAGATGTATTTGTTCCTTAATTTCTTATGATGCTATTGCCGTTGCAATTAGGTCAGGCAATCCAAGATGTAGGTTCGATGACTCATTAAAAAAGAAAAGAAACCCCCCCCCCCCCGCCCCCCAAAAAAAAAATAAAAAAGATTCTTGCGGCTTAGTTTGTTTTGTAGAAATTATTTTTTGCATTTTTCTCAGTTTGATGCATCTAGAAAAATTAATCAACATAAAATATTTTCTTACTAAAAAAAAATTAAGTTATTTTTCCGAAGAATTACTTCTCGTTTTGAAAATGAGAAGTTATTTTCTCGACTTTGGTAAAGTTATTCAAATGAAAAATAAATAATATAAATATATGTATTTATTATCATTGATTACATCCTTAACTGTTGACACCTATTATTGCTTATTGTTGATTGAGGGTAATTGTTGAAGATGAGTGAAATTTACAAAAATTATTATTTTTAATATATTTTTTATATTAAATAGTAAATAGTATAAATATAAAATATTTATAGTTTAAATTGTATTATAATCTTATCAATTAAAAGAAAATTAATATTTTTTGTTGTGTCTTATCACTCTAGAAAATATTTTCCTTATATAAGTTATATTTCATGAAATAAATAGAGTTTAAATCCTATCTTATTCGGAAGATTGAAAAGGATAAATACTCACCCTCTAGATTATCATAATATATTTAATTGGTTCTTTCTTTTTATATATTATACTTAAATATTTTAGTTGAGTAATAATATTATTAATTATATAGTTTTGTTAAATTTATTTAATATATTTAAAATTTTTGTTAAGAGGTATTAAATGAATTCTGCAAAAAATTTTTTCAGTGTGTTTAATATGCAAGAAAATTCATTTATATATATATATATATATATATATATATAATAAAGAGAAGAAGAAGGAGAAAAAGATGCCTGTGTTTGATAGAGTTGAAATTTGGTTTTGACAGGTGTAGGATTTGTGTTGATATGGAGATTTTATGCTTGTGTGATTTTATGTTCAAGTTAGATTCTCTCTGGCCTTTATCAAATGCCATGGTAAATTAGGGACTTTATGAAGAATTTAGAAGAAATACAGTCATATGATTCTCCTTTGAAACGTTCTCTTATGCTTTTTTTTTTTTTTTTTTCTTTGAACAGGATTCCTTTTTTTTTTTTTTGTGCTTTTTGGTTTATAAAATTATTAAAGCACTTAATTAAGTATTACAACTAGTTAATAGGCTATATAATAATTGCAGTTTAAAAAAGTATATATTTTGCAATTTTTTATTAATAGTTCTATTTTTATATAAAAAAAAAAGGAATATATCTTGAGTTAATTTATTAATAATTAATAATTTATTTATTAATAATTTTAATTTTACTATATTATTATCAATGTATTATTTTACCTTTTTTAAATGAGATCACTATATCATTAATGATTAATGCTTAATACATATTTTTTTTCAAAAGAATTATTCAATGCATATATATTTATATATAGTTAAAAATATTTATTAATCAAATTTATAATAGATATGGGTAAATAAATAATTTTATAAAATAACAATCTACAAGCTTTTCAATAAAACTTAATATATGTATAATAGATTTATTAAAAAAAGAGAAATAAATTCTTAAAGACGAGAAAAAAAGAAAAGAAAAGGGGGGATTGTAACACAGAAAAGATTTAGAAAGGAGCACCGTAGGAAGGAGACAGCTCCTTTCTTTCATAAAAATGGCCTGGGAGCCTAGCAGCCTTCCAAAATTATTATTATGATTTTCATTATAGTTCTTGTTGAACTAAATTAAGGAAATAGTTTGAAATTTTTTTAATTAGAAAATTTGGCTTATTTGTTATTTGGAATCAAAACTTATATTGGAACAAGTTTAGTTTGGAGCCAAGCATTATATTAGATTGAATTAAATTAAATCAAATTAAATCAACTTAACTATGCTTTAATTTTAAATTAATTGGAGTTGACTATATGAACTCGCTTGTTCTATTCGAAGTGATTTTGCATCATATTTTCGAAAAGATGAAAAGTCTTTAAGTCATTTTAAATTACTCTTTTTCATATGATTTTAAATTCATCATTCTCATACTTAAGTCTACCATAATATATTATACTTTTCTATTTAGTGATTAAAACTAAAAAACTGAACTGATTTTTCTATTTAATATTATTCAATATTTATTTTTAAAATTTGATTCTCGTTCTTCAAAAATTAAAGAATTGAAATATCATATCTCGAATTTTTTCAAAACTCCAATTTGAACAAACTATGTTCAGCCCTAATCTCCACTTTCTTGTTATGACAAGTTAGCCATTTAAAACAACCTATACTCATAAATTGTAACAGTTAAAAATGTTAATTACATAGTTAGCTATTTCTGCTTCAGCCCCTAACTTTTAGCTAATAGCTTAACTAACTAACATTATGACATATAATTATATTACTTTTCCTTTCACTAAATATAATTACAAAAATATGAAAAAAATGTATAATAGGATATCCAAACCCATAAGGACTATGCCAAGCTACAAAAAATTGCGGTGTAAAGTAGAGATGGCAAATAAATCAAGTGAATTTTAATTCTATTAATTTTATTTAATTCTATTAATTTTAAATCATGTTGTTTTGATAAATTTTAATTGGATTATTTCAAGTTGTATTTCAGGTCATTGAGTCAGTACATAAAGATAAATTTGAATTGGATTATTTCATTTATCGAGTTCATTAGTTGCAAGGTTCATGGCTAAGAGTATATTTTAAATTTGGGATTTTGAGATTGGAAAATTATAGAATTTAGGTTTCCGATTCTGACAGTTAACAATTTCTCAATATTGAACAAAGGAGGGAGGAAATAGCTAAATGCAAAAATCAGATTTTTATTTTTTAGAATTTCCTTTTCTTTTTCTGTCTTAAAATCTGTTTTTTAAATTTCTTTAATTTATTTCCATAAGTGAGAATCACTAGCAAATTTATGGTTGTATTTTGTTAGAGAAAGTTATCACATTAGCGCAATGTTAATGGATTTTAAAGTTGTTAGCTCAAATATCAATGATGAAAAAAATTACCTCTCTTTTTTGTTAAAAAAAAAAACATACTCAAAAAATTGTCAAAAGTTGAAAATATATGATAGATTTTCAGCTTAGTAATACTAAAAACTTAAATTTCTAATTGAATATATAATTATAGTCAAATTTTTTAATTTTTTCTTATTCTAATTTAAAATATTATATCACTTGCACTCAAATCAAAATTAGAATTACAGGAAAAAAGTTTTACATTAAGATGACAACTATATAGATAAAATTATAATAATATCATAATGGACCCACTATAATGACATCATATGATATCAACTATGAGTTTGTTTTACCTATGTTATTATAATGTCAGCATAAAGTTTAGTTTTTTTTTTAAATTCTGATATTGACTAAGAGTATAATTTTCATAATATTTTCAAATTATTATATAATTGATAAAATTAAAAATTTTAAATATAATTGTAAATTTAATTAAGATTTGAGTTTTTTTAGATCATTAAACCTATTTTTTTCTATTTATCCCAATATCTAATATAGGAACTAAGAATGACGGTAATATGAGTTTGTAATTAATAACAAACTAGTTATTAACTCATGCATTGCATAGGCAACAATTCTTTTTTATTTGAAATAATTTAATTATAAAAATTTTATAAGCTTTTTTTAAAAAAATCTTACGCTTATCTATAAAATAAGTACACAAATTCTTATTAAATATAGTGTTTTATATATGTTGGTCCTAATGCACCAAGAAGTAAGTTTGGTGGAGTATTTATAGCCCACATCCACTAAAGAGACGTTACTCAAAAATTATCAACAAATCTCTAAGATGTGCTAGATAGATTTAACATTAAATGTTTGTCAGGCGGAAGTCGTGATCGTGAATTTTCAATTTTCATTGTGGAGCTTAAAATTTCGACGAAAAACCTCGTTTGTGTCTAATAGCTAGTCCATTTGTCAGTTGTCCATTGGTTATCCAGGAAAATATAGTCATTGTGTTCTACCAACTATCAAAAGTAGCGGTATGTCTTGGGCGCGACTGAAACTGCGAGTTTCTCTGTTTGGTGAGGAAGCTTCAATTCTTTGAATCTCGATTGCGACCAAATATTCGCCCTCGCGATTTTTTATCTTTAACGGATACCTAAGACACTTGGCACGATGTGGTTGTGGCTTTGGTTTCCTCCTTTGTCACTATGAAAGTCGCGGTCGTGAATCCGGACGCGATACCCACCACGAATTCCTCTATGACTCAAGCTCATTTCCTTTGGCTATGTCGCTGCTGCGAATTTGCCCGTGAATTCCTATGGTCTAGCTTTGGAGTTTTACAAGGTTGGAGATTTTGAATTCCAATGAAGACAACTCTTATAAACTGCAAAAACAACACTTAAAATTAACATTAGAACTTTCAATCTATATTGTCAAGATCAAAAGAGAGTCTTGACATAGGTTTGAATAACCTAGTCTAACAATATAGTTTAAAATCTTTAATTTAATAATTTTATTTTTATTTTTAATTTAATATTTATTAAAAGAAAAGTATTGTTTTATTATGTTTTATTTTTATTTCCAAAAATAGGCTAATATATATATATATATATATATATATATATATGATTTTCACCATAATAAAATTTTAGTTTCATTATATTAAACAAAAATATATGAAGCTAACAATTAAATTTCTAATTAGTGTTGATCCCAAGACTTCAATATCATTGATTTTATTGGTTTTAAAATATGATAAAATATTAAAAAGTTTCAGTATCTCTTCTAAATATTTATATGTTAATTATATCAAAGAAAAATAAAAGAGAATATTTATGGTAGATTAGAAATTGAAGAGCAATAAGAAATGAAACGATCACTTCATCAGAGCAGTCAGGTAAAAATGAACAATGCTATTCAAAAGATGGAATAACATATCCAAGACAAGTGAACAACCTGTGAAATGAGATGAACAGTCATGTATAAGAAAAAGATGCATGAAACACTCGTTTAAAATACAAAAGAGTTCATTTTAAACTAATGTGTAGAATAATTTTAAAAAACTTAGACCTATCATATATTGTTGGCAATTTCATTATGTCTAACTTTTAAAACATTAAATGATGCATAATTTCAAGATGTATGGAGAAAGTTATGAGTATTTGAGTAGAGAAAGGTCATGCTAAATTCAAAAATATTATGCAGATAAGTCAACTTTGAAATTTTCAATTTACAAGTTTAAATGGTAAACCCATATATGAATGAGAAACTCTTTGAGTCTAATTTTCAATAAAATAAATAGTTTATATTTTAGAGATATGTAGGAGAAGTTATGGCTATTTGAGTAACAAGTATTTTATGACAGAAACATTGTGATCAACCTTGTTCTACATTGATAGCCTTTAAGAACTAGGTCATTCACCATTTAAATAGGTCTATTCAACATGAACAAAAATAAAGATTTTCATATAGAATACTTGAACAAACTAGCTCAAAGTGAAACAGCCTATTCAACTCTGTAACGTTTAATTTTTCCTAAAAACAATTAGTAATAGCTAGTTTTGGATTTTACGTATTTTCAATCATTTAAATGGACTTTGGGCTAATATAAAAGCATCTAATATGACATGTGAAATATTGCCTAATATATTATAAGTATAAGAACAATGTTCATTAACAATTCAAGGCTTTAAGTCTTCCCTCTTTTCTTTCTTCATATTTGGAGTTTCATACTTGTAATGAGTTGAGGTGAGTGATTATGAGTGACTCTTTAAGCACTATTTATATATCTTGTGTAAGGATCATCATTAATTGATTTGGATTTTTAGATTAACAAATCCTCTTTATGAAGGGTTTAACTTATACTTTGAACAAGTTGAAAAAGGTTTGAGATAATGCTTAGGAACTATCTTACTTAGTTTAATGTTGACCTGAAAAAGCACCAGTTAGATTTCTTTCTATATATATATATAAAGACTCATCTTTAATTATCAAAAGGATATCAAAAGGATATATTATATCTTAACTTTTAAAGTAGTGAAAATGTTTTAGTGAGGATATTAGAAGAAAAGCCGCATAAAGCATTATTCTCTAACCTTTATAAATTATGCATGATTGAGCATCATAGTTCAAATTTTGCAATATTTATCATAGCCCTATTTATCCTTTCTCTTGGAATCTATAAAGACCAATAATTAGAATATTAAAACTTATTCAAAAACTTAACTTTAAATACGATTAGGTTTTGGAAAGTTGCTTATAATTTTAGCATAAGTATACCTCTGAAAGTTCACCATCTTAGCAAAAAAATAGAAATTATATATTATTCTTTTAAGATTTTATTTCCATAATAAATATTAGTTTAATTCTGTTAAACACATATATATTAAGTTAAAAATAAAATTATTCCAACAAAAAAGTGTACAAAAATTTATTACGGTTTTTAATTATTGTTTCCTTCTCAAAATTGTTTTTATGTATTATTCTTAACTAATTTTTAATAAGTTGGACTAAAGAGAATGTATAGCCATGTCGAAATGAATTGATAAAGGTTATCAATGTCATTTTACATGAATTTACTTGGAGGTCAAGAAAGAATTGAATTATATAAGGATGACATAATTCATATCTTATGTTTAATTGAGATATAATGTGAAAAAAGGATTATAATACTATTTATAAAATAAGTTAGGTCACATCATTCATCTTCACATAATTTGGGTAGTCATAATATCTTGCTAGAGGCTAATTATGACTTGTGAGCCAAAATAAGTTTTTTGGGCTATTGCCAAAATTATGTGAACCTATAAGATCTCACATATAAAATAGGCCCAAAGTGAAATTAGGTTTTACTACTCTTTATTTATAATTAAAATAATTAAAAATATTATATAAATTATTTAGGTATCTATTTTGTTTTAAAAGTTAAAAATGAAATAAAATATTATCTTATTTACATTTTTAAGATACAAAATTAGCATAAATATCTCAACGGTTAAGATATATGCACGTTTTAGAGCTTTTTAGAACACACATAACATTCACGTTTTTCAAAAAAATATTTTAGAGAGAGAGAGAAAAAAAAAAAAAACCCTAGTGCTAACACACTTTCAATTTTGAGAGAGCCTATTCATATGGATACTTGTAAAGGACATTCATAAGTTTGATAGCGTTTGAATTTGACGATCTACACTCCAAGCTTGAAGTTGGGTGTTACCGATGTAAACCCCCCTCTTTACCTTCCATTAATCTTGTCTCTCTTATTCGAATTAGTAAGGTTTTTGCATCCTTATTTTTCATTTAATTGCATCGTATGGATTCTTAATGGGTTTCTATGTAGAAAATTTTTTATTTTTCTATTGTGCTTGTTCTACAAATCTGAACAATCCCATCATCAAGCTCTTAGGTACTTTATTTTTTATTTTTTTTATTATAATGTGTGTATTGATTGTATTAATGCCTTCGTGTTTGGCAAAGATTGACTTAAAGGCCATTAAAAAGGAGATGGCTCGACAAGAAGTTGCTTGGGCTGAACAAAGGGGTTCCAAACTCAAAAGATCCAAATGAAGAAGACTATTGGCCACAAGAGGTTTTAAGAGGAACCAAAAGTGGCTAAGCCTCAAATCTTGGATGAGCAAGAGCCAGTCATTCCTACTGATCATGTGGAGGCACCAAAAGTAATCAAGTTGCCACTCCTTAAGAAAGCTCAAGTGGAAATAATGGATGTAGATTTGAATGGGGAGCTTTTCATACTTCCTAGGACCCCGAGCTGATGCATTAATCATTCGTGCTTTCAAAAGGGGAAATATAAGGAGCGCACACTAAGCCATCTCATAGTTAGCAAAACCTTAGGAAGGATTTATATCTTTCTTAAGAATGTAGAGAAGTTTGAGCGCCTGACTAACAGGTAGCTCTTGGACTAGCCAAGATGTTTAATCTTAAGATAAGTATTTGAATTACTTTGAAAATAAAATAAGAAAGAGTTAAGTATTAACTTGACATATTTTTATATAGGCAGCAATAGTAGAGGCCATCTTAAGTCAGTGACTAAAGGCCTTAGAAAAAGAGATAAAAAAATAACTTAGCTAGAGGGTTAGCTTATAAATGTGCATAGAGAGCTAATTGCATTGATAATGGATCACCAAGATACCATACACTAAGTGGGTGAAGGGGTTAGACTCCTTAGCAAGGCTCAAAGGCACTAAAGGATGAGTAGGCAAAAAGCATCGAGATGATTGGATGTGATAAAGAGCTAACCAATAAAGTCACCAAGCTAGAGGGCAAGGTAAGCTTATGGAAGAAAAAGAAGTAGGACACTTGAGCTTTGGCCAATAAAGAAATGACTAGGATTTGCATTGACTATAACACCAAGATAAGGTGCGAGCTAGGCAAGGCACATCCTGAGCTAGATTTTGACTATGTGGCGACATCCTCCCAAGTGAAGATGAGAGGAGCTGAGGCATGATAATAGATATAAGCTAATTGTAACCCTTAATTTATCTTTCATTGTAAAAATTTTCTAAATAATAATATGATTTTTCTTTAGTTCTTGTGTGTTCACCTATTTCTTTCCTTTCATCCATGTACTTGAAAAGTACTAAACTTTAAAAGATGAACTTAAGATAATTCTAAGTCAATAATGTGATAGATATTAGAATGTCAAGCTTATCAAACTGATAATACTAAAGCACTGAGCTCATTAAATAATCAAACTTGTAAATATTAATATATCAAACTTGTTGAATTATTGAACTTGAGTTAGCAATAGTATGCCAAGTTGGTTATGTTGGAAAAATGTTACGTATGGATTAGTTGGATTATGGAATGTAAGTTTTTTTAAGAGATTTCTCCACTATAGGTTTAGTAGCCTTTGTAATGTACGAACCCAATAGTTCAATACATTATTTAGCAGTGTGAACTTAGTTGAATAATAACTTAGAGACATGAGAAAGAAGGGTGAAGATCTTTTTTATATTTGTTAAATGATAGATGTATAAATGTTGGGATCATGCTCGAGCCTATTTACAATAAGGAATAGCTAAGGTTGTTTATCAGACAAAAAACTTTTTAAGAGCATCTATGTTCCATGGTTGAGGAATGAGTTTACCATTCATAGCTTCCAATTTATAAGCTATAAGTCCAACCACTTTGATAACTTTATAAGGTCCTTCCCAATTGGCATTGAGCTTAATAATGCTTACCATACCTTTGGTCACATCAGCTCTTTTTAAAACCATGTCTCATACTTTGAGAGTTTAGTACTTCACTCTTTTGTTATGAAATTGAGCCATCCTTTGTTGATATGCAGTGGCTTGAATAGTGGCATCTTCATGCTTTTTAGCTAGGAAATCAAGGTTGAGGTGGAGCTTGACCTCATTTTGCTTAGAATCATGGCGAAGAACTCAACAAGAAAGGCCAATTTTGACAAAGATGATTGCTTATATTTGATAGACTAAGGAAAACGATGTCTAGCTTGTTGTAATTCTTAGGAACATGAGAAAAGCCCATAAGATGTAGTTAAATTAATATCTCTAGGCCCCTCTAACATCTTTCAATCATTTTTTTAGCCCTTTCAAGATGATCTTGTTGGTTACTCTAGTCATCCCATTCGTTTGAGGGTAAGCTACCAATGCAAACATAAGATTGATGGCAAGGTTGGCAATTAGTCACAGTCAAACTATTTCCATTGTTAGTAATGAACACCTTAGAATATGGAACCAGTAGATTACATGCCTATTGAAAAAGTTAAGCTATTTTGCTGAGGTGAAAGTGGTAAGGGATTCAATTTTAAGCCATTTGAAAAAAAAATGATCAATGGCTAGTACGACAAATTTCTTCTATCTGAGTGCTTGTGGAAAAGGTTTGAGGATGTTAATCTTCCATTGAAAGAAAGGCTAAGTTGAGCCAATGGATTGTTGGTTGGTTGAGGGTTTATTGAGGGATTGAATTATATTAATAAAAAATTTGAAAATTTTTATTTGAATAAAATTTAAGAAACTTCTAAGAAGTAAATATTGATGAATTAAACAAGAACAAAATTATTTCTTTCAAAAAATAAAAGAATAAAACCAGTATCAAAATTAATTTAATGATTATACAAGTTATTATATAAAATAATTATAAATTTTAATTGTAAGTCAATTTTAGTGCTATTAATAGAAAAAATAATTGTAAATTTAATTATAAGTTAATATTCATGCTATTAATAAAAGAGATTTAATTAATTACAAAACAAAAGTTTAGCCTATTTTTTAACTTTCAAAATTAGTTTAATAATTTTATTAATTTTAATAAAAAATGTTCAAAAATTAATTATTATAAGTTTTATGAAAACAAATAAAATAAAAATAACTAAAAACCACTAAAACATATTTAAATATAAGACAATGCAATGTTTTTTTGTTTTATTTTATTTCAATGTATTCTAATAGGAGTTAGTGTAATCGAGTCTAATTTTGATCAAATATTTAGTGAACTTTTGATATTATGTAATATGAGTCTAATTCAATTCTATGATTGGATTTTCAAAGAGAGAAGTTTTTTTTTTTTAATTTTCGTTAATAGTATTTTGAATTTTAATATTTGATTTGTTTTCACATAATTGTCTTTGATGATTTTATTATCTTTATTATATTTTTGTTAGTTTTTATTATTTTATTTATTTATTTTATAATAAATTAAACTCCATGTAGGTCTGAGTCATCATGCCTAACCAATCTCAAGCCCAGAGGAAGGAAGAGAGTTGTAGTAAGTTGGCTGTTAACCTATTGAAACCCTCCTTTTTCCTTCAGACTTGAGATCTGTAAGACATGATGACTCATACCTAGGAGAAATTTGATTTTATTATGTTTTATTATATTTTTATTAGTTTTCATTATTTTATTTAATTATTTATAAAAGAAATGAAACTCTAGCTAGGAATGAGTCATCATGCCTAACCAATCTCAAGTATGGAGGAAGGATGAGGGTTGTGGAAAGCTGACAGTCAGCGTACAATTTTTGATGTAATACTCGAAAATTTTACATGGAAATCCATTTTCTATGTAAATTTTGAGGATTATACTTTGCCATAAACTTAAATATGGATTCAACAAATATTGAGATAAACATTATAGCATCTTCTATTTGTGATACACTACATTAGAATTCAAGTATAGTGAGAAATAAGCAAGAATGTCGAACATTCAATGAAAATTATGTGTCACATCGGCGCCCAAATGTGATGTTTCCCTTTCTCTTTGAAATTCTCTCTAGATTGAGTATTCATGCCACTTAATAGTGATAATGATAACGATAATGATGAATAAAATGAGCAACTTGACTTGACAATAATATTCATAATGAATAGGATTCATGTCACTCGATAATGATAATGGTACTTAATAATACGGTTCATACCACTTGATGGTGATTATGTAATTTTTATTACTTAATAATGGTAATAAGAATGATGAATATTCCACTTAATAATGATAACAGATATAATTAATATTACGAAAAAGATAATGATAATGGCAAAACACATTCATAACCTCTTAAAATTTATATGTCTATACTCTTTTGAAAAAGAAAATTCTGTCTATACTATTCAACTTTTATATTTTGATTTTTTTCACATTAAACCTTTAGATATATGCATATATTGTTATATAAAACCTGTTAATATATAAAAAGTAGCATGTTTACTTTTATATTTTGATTTTGTTCACATGAAATCTTTTATATATCTATACACATGTTTTGTTACATAAACACATCATTTTGTACTAAACATGCTATTGAGAATAAATTAAAAAACAGTACTAATATTTTATCTAAATAAAAAAAACAAGAAAATGAGGGAGAAAAGATATTTTCCAAAGAAAAAACTACCACTTCTTCTCTAATATACTCTGAGATCAAAGGGAAGTGAACCAAAATTCAAAACAAAATAACTGCGTTGGTTAAAACCAAAACTCTAACGACTAAATAAGCTACCCAAACAAATAAAAGTTTCTCCTTGTAAATTCGAAGCAGTAGTCCATCAACTTAGAAAAAAATATCTAATTTAAATTTTTTCTTTGTCCTCAAAATCTCATCCTTTCATATCTCTTCATCAAATTCTTTTGCCTGCCTTCTCTCCATTCACTTTAAATGACAAATGACTGAATCTTTCTTTGCGATAATATAATTTTACTCTTTATTATCTCTTTTTTTTCCTTGGCTTAATTTTTAAAAAATTTTAAACTGTAATTTTTGTATATTTATCTCTTAAATTCAAATTAACTTTTTAAAATTTTAATTAAACTCAAAAAAGAAAATTGATTAAAAATATATAAAGCTTTGTTTAATTTTTCATATAAACAGTAATCTTTCCACTTTTATATTGTGCCAGTATTTTTATAATAATATAAAATTAAATCAAAATTTTTAATAATGTTTCTTTGGTATACAAAAAGGAAAATTATGCAATAAACTTGAAACACTAAAAAATAGTGTTCCTTCCCTCATAAATATGTAAGATCCATACTCTATTTTTATAGATAGATCTCCTGTATATATATATATTTTTTTGTATAAAATAAGTACTATTTTAAGTAATCTAGAATCATTGAATAATTTCTCATAAAAAAAACCCTACTTTTATATTAGAAGTATATTATATAACATAAAAAAATTCAACTCACTATAAAAAATTCAACTCACTTTGATTTCTTTTAGACTTATCAATCTATTATTTTATGTAAATATTTAATATTTTTCATATAACAATTTAGTCTTAATTAATTATTTCTTTTTAAAATTTAATTATAATAAATTAATCTTATATTTTTTATATAGAAAAACATTTTATTTAATTTATTTATTAAAAAAATTAAATATTTAATTATTATATGCTCGTACTGCTTATCTTCTATTCATATGACTTAAATTTTTATTAGTTTTATATTGTTGGCCCTTGAACACTAAGAAAAAGAGGTTGAATTGATGAGACTTTGAAAATTTGGAGGGAAGAAAAAGTATTTAAGAGATTGGAAGATGGAGAAAGAATAAATAATTTATAGTGGTTTGGATGTTAATTAATCCTACGTTCACTCCCCAATTTTTCACAATTGGGTGTTCTACTAACTCAAAGTGGTGTTTTCAAGCTCACACCAAACTTGTACAATGTATTTTAATGACTCACACACAACCCTACAACTTGTGTTTCAAGATGAACACAAAAACCTCACTCAAGTGTTTTTCTCAAAGGTTCACACTTAACCTAATACAAGAGTTTTGATAGCTAGACTAACTCTCGAACCCAATTACAATGGTGTTTAATTCTTACACCCAACAAAACTCACATACAAAGAGTAAAGGTTGAGAAGTAAAATTGCAAGAGTTTGGCTGTAATTAATGATATTTTCTTGTACTAATGTCTGTTTAGTGGAGTATTTATAGGCAATAACCACCAAAAAGATGTTACTAACAAATTATGCTTAAATCTCTAAGGTAAGTTAGGCAGATTTTGCATAAATGCCTATCAGACTAATTTCACGGTTGTGATTAGCATTTTGCAGTTGCAAATTTTCAATTTGCTCTAAAAAGATTGAAATCACAGTGGAGAACCCCGTTTTGTGTCTAACAGCTAGTCTACGTGGCATGATGCTATTGGTGTTCCAAGAAAAATAGATGTTGCATTTATCCAACCAACAAAATGTCACGATTGTGACTAAGGTTCTTTTTGGACGTGATAGTGACCACATATCCTTCTGTTTAGTGAAGAAAAATTACTTCCATGGGTCGCGGTCTTGACAGGTTTTTCACCCTCGTGAATTTTGATATCCCAATGATTATCTTGGACACTTGACAAGTTTTGGTTATAGACTTAGTTCCCTTCATACAACTATAAAAGTCACGATAACGATTGAAAATGTGAACGTCACTACGAATCACACTATATGTCAATCATGTCTTCCTTGGTTGGATCACGACTGCAATTTACTTTATGAATTCATCTAGTTCAAGTTCATTCATCCTTGTTGCAAGGTCACGATCGTGATTTAAAGGTTCTTGACTGCGAATTTGGATGTCTTACTCAATGTTAGAGATTTAGACTTCCATCCAACTTTCAATGCAAAACAATCTTAAAAATTGCAAAAATAACATTTAAATAAGATGTTAGCACCTATCAATCTTAATTGTCAAGATCAAAAGAGGCTTTGACTTAGGTTTGACCAACCTAGTCCAACAATCTCTCCCTTTTTGATTTTGACAACTTAGATTGATTTTACTAAAAAAAATGAATTGCATAAGTGTAAAGCTAAGACGTATAACATTTTTTAACATAATTCTTATTGAAAAACTAAGTTTATCAAAGATTTACATTTTAGGTTAGATTGCTCCCCCTCAACTTATACTTCCCTTGATTATATGTCATGCAATTTCTTTTACTGTTATTTCTTTCGCCCTTTGATAAGATCAAAAAGAGGATGACATTTAAAATTATGTAAACGTGCATAGGTGACATGATTCAAATAGGAATTTGGATAGTAAATAGAAGAGCAATCACACATCCTAAATAAATACATAAAACAAAAATTGCAAACAATTTTATTTATAGAAATAGAAAAATATGGGATCACATACTTACAAAAGAAACAAAGTAAATAAACAAAAAGAAAGTACTATAAGCCTAAGAAAGAACACTAAAAGATTGGAGAGCTATCATCATCTCCAGAATCAATAATTTCTTCATATGCACCTCCTTCTTGTGCTTCATCCCCTTCCTCCATCTCTTGATCTTCTTTTTCATCTGAAGTATTTTCCCAATCTTCAAAATCAGGGAGGTGGCAAGGAGTAGCACCTACTTTCTCTTAGAGATCCACTAAGTCAATGTGGAGATGGGAAAGTAGAAGAAATATCCTTTTGATCATCTTTATGACTTTGTCTAATTTCTTATTTATAAAGGAGAGGGAGATGGTAGATGACTTGGTTTTAGGTTTAGGTTTGGGAGATGGAATTAGTTGGCTACCCTTCTCTATGACAAGTCTCTTCCTCTTTAAGGCTTGAGAAGTTTTAAGCTTCTTAGCCCCAAAAAAACCCAAGATATAGGTATAAGAATATGGATGTATAGCCTTAGCATTGATGGGCAAGTTAAGGAATTTGTGGGATGACAAATACTTCCTTGTGAGGAATTTTTCATTTTCCTCATTAAGTTCTCCCATATATCTATAAATTGTTGTGACATGAGAGGATAGAAAGAATAGGCTCTTGGGCTTGGTACTTATATGAATCAATTGATCTACAAGGTATTGACTAGTTTGGATGAGTTTGTTTTTAGTTAAGCAAAAAAGAAAGGCTAAGTCCTTTTGAGAGACCTTTTCATTTTTATCACCTTTGGCATTCACAAAAAATGAGATGATATGATGAATGAGCCAATTGGGAATGGTGTGGATATATTTGGCTAAAGATGTTTATTGGACTAGGATGGTTAATCCTAAGTCTAAAACCTCTTTTGATCTTGGCAAAGTAGATTGATCATCACTAATATTTCAAATAAGTGTTGATTTTGCAGAAATTAATAAATCTCTCAAGAAGAAATGAAAGGAGTTGATAAACACTAAAGTGACATGTAAATCGCGACCACAATCTAGGATTCGCGATCGCGACTCTTGCTAAGGCATGCTAAAATTAAAGCAGGCAAAATCGCGAAGCCATTCTCGACCGCGACCTATGGAAAAGAAGAAGCCAAAATGTGACAGACGAATTCGCAGTGAATGTCACACCCTAATCGCCACCGTGAATTTCAAAGTAACTCAAGAGGGAAGTAAGTCCACAACCACAGCTTCACAAGTGTCCCAGAAGACTGTTGGAAGTCAAATTTTACGGAGACATCTTGTTGGTAGCGACCGTGAATCCTGAAGAAGAAAGATGACCACTTTGACAGACAGATTCGCGTCCTCTGTCGCGGCCTATACAAGAAAACTCGTGATCGCGACTTCTGAAAGTAGGTAAAAGAGAACAACTATATTTTCCTTGTGAACTAATAAGAAGCTGCCACGTGGAGTAGCTGTCAGACACAAACGGGGTTTCCCTTAAAGAATTTGGATTTTGCGATCGCAAAATGCAGTAGCGACCGCGATTTCACCCTGACAAGCATTTAATGCAGAATCTGTCAAACATGTCTCAAAGATTTAATGAGCTATAATCTGTAATGTCTCTTTGGTGAAGTTTGGCTATAAATACACCACCAAATAGCCATGAATGAGGTTGCTAAGGAATTTATTACAAGTGATTAAAGCTCTTAATCTTCGCTACTCATTTTCTTCATTTTCTTTATGAAATTGTAATTGTTAGGTGTGAGCATTAAACACCAAGTTGTAAGGTTAGCCTATAAAAACACTTCAAGAAAGGTTTTAAGTGTGAGCCTAGAGAAACACTTGAGTGAGATTGTGTGTTAGCCTAAAAACACATTGGTGTAAGATTGTGTGTTAGCCATCAAAACACATGTTGTACAAGTTGGGTGTGAGCTTGAAAACACCTTGAGATAGTGAAATACCCAATTGATTAATTGGGGAGTGGACGTAGGGTCAATTATACCCGAACCACTATAAATTGGTTGTTTCCCTTCTACTTTTTTTTCTTCCCCTTTTCTTTATTGTTGAAATTTTTATACACCAATTCAACCCCCATTCTTGGTGCCTAGGGACAACAAGTGGTATCAGAGCAAGGTTTTCACAAATCAAACCTTCATTGGGTGAAATAAGATCATGACATAAAAAGTAAACCACTCATAACTAAGGCCATATTTTGATGGAACCGACTATACTCATTAGAAGTATAGGATGGAGATCTTTCTTGACACAGATGTGGTGGACCTTTGGGATATGGTAATCAAGGAATGAAAGCCTCCTACAAGAGTTATGGATGGCAATGAAGAATTAATCCTAAGGGATGAATGGGTTGAAGCTCACCAGAAGTCTAATGGCAAGAACAATAGGGCAATGGCCATTCTCCTAAGCTCACTGTCGAAAGAAGAGATTGAGAGAGTGCAACATTGTCAAATTGC